>CAWUFW010019740.1:0-175102 GCA_963921515.1 Calotriton arnoldi | reverse complement strand
TGTTAACCTTCACTCACCTGAAATCCAGGCGTTCCAGATGAGAGATGAGAAGATATTTTTCCTATGCCCCCTAAGACCTAGTTCCTCCTAAACCTTTGTCAATATTCAGCTTGGATTCTTAGGTCCTCGGGGGTAGGGGAAAAAGGGACAAAAGAACCAAAACGATAAATAAAAGGACACTCTCGCCACTCTCTTCACTTCAGTAAGAACACATCTGACGGCAACATCTTTCGCGGTCCATTGCCTATAAAACAATAAACAACAATAAGTGCAGCACTGTTTACTTCTAATACAAACATCCACATGTGTCTAGCGTTAATGCTATTCTTTGCCCTGTCAATACCTTTGCGTTTATCCTTTATATTCAAGAGATGATTTAAATATGCTTGTCTCTCTCTCTTTCTCTTTTCTGTAACAAACATAAACACATCACTTTATAATCATTCGTGTTGCACCTTACATAAATGTGCACCTCATTTTAGATCACTTACATAACGTCAGGTTTCTTGTGACGCTTTACAAATGCCCCAAATAATAAACAAAGAGAACGAAATTGTTCTTTGCAATGATTGAGTCACAGAGCCTTCTTTCAGTAACTCTGTTGTAACCCTTGCGTTCTTTTTCTCTTTTGTATGTCTTAGGTCTTTTGTTAGAAGATCGTGGCAGGAAGGCTTAATTCAGCCAAATAGTTTAAAGATAAGTATCTCCTATTTCGCAATTATAATTGTCCTTCATGCATGCATGCGAGCGCGCTCCGCAAGCGGAACGTTCTTACTTGACTGTTGATTCTGTTTCTTCTTTTTCTCCGTTGCAGGTCGGATGAAGAAACTGGACCAGGAAATGAGCGCCGGAAGATTGTCGGGGGATGGACCAGGAAATGAGTCGCCAAGGCAGAGGAGTGCAACGAAAGCCGGAAGAAAACCGGAAGTCGAAGATGAGACCAGAGCGCTGCAGCGTCGTCGGGAGATTCCAGGTAAGTGGAGATGCTGGATAGCGGTAACGAACACAAGCACGCGTAAGCGGGGCGGCAGTCTTTTATAGCTGCAGAAGGGTGGGGTTTCTCTGCACGTTGCTAGACACGTCTAACAGCGTAATCGGAAAGCAACGTGCACACAAGGCAGCGCACCTGTTCCTTGTTGCTCGAGTCCAGTGACTGTCTTATGGAAATGAAAAATAAAACACTGACAAATACAAATATTAGCAGAATCGGAAGCTTAATCGTTTTAACATGGGTTTACAAAAGAGGCAACCTTGTCCAGTTACAAAGCAATGCACACACAATAGGGATGGTGTTACCACAGACTAAACCTGACCAGTTAAGCACAGTTTGGTCAAGCTTACCTTGCTGTGATTAACACTTGGTCAAACAGTTCTTCTCAATCTGAATCTGGAGGGCTATTACGACGGCTGCGCTCTACAAACCCCAACAGTCGCTCCCCTCAAAGGCCTCCCCACTGGCCGTGGTTTGTGTGGATTTCTGAGGTAAAAGGCTCTAATCAACCGAGAGGCGTGCACTGCCGAAGCCGGTTCCCAAGAGTTTTCTTCTACTGGATAACCTTTCCAAGCAATCAAGTAGTGCAACTTTCCTTGCAGTCGTTTTGCATCTAGAATTTTCTGAACCTCATACTCTAAACGCCCATCTATAACAACAGGAGGAGGAGGGGGTCTTGTCTAGTAAGCGGATTATAAGTTTTCAGTAACGATACATGAAAGGTAGGATGCACAGAATATTCGGGGGGTAAGAGTAGTTTTACTGATACGGGGGTCAATATTTGAATGACGTTAAAGGGCCCAATATATTTAGGCTGCAGTTTCCTAGGTCCTACTAATTGTAAATTCTTCGTGGACAACCACACCTTGTCTCCTACCTTAAAATTAGGGGCTGGAATTCTATGTTTATCAGCTTGAGTTTTCATTCGTTCCTTGTACTTTGTTAAGTGTTTCACTGCTCTTGCATGTATGTCTAATAAATTGTGTAATCGATCCGTTACGGCTGGTAAACAAGACCGTTCCACAGACAGAGGTAGTGATTTGGGATGAAAACCTTGTAAAAAGTAAAATGGGGAACATTGTGTTGACACATGAATGCTATTGTTGTAACAGAATTCAGCTAGAGCTAAAGCCTTGTCCCAGTGACTAGTGAATTCTGCCATTAGGTATCGTAAGGTTTGTAATAAGGTCTGGTTCGCCCTTTCCGTCTGGCCATCAGTTTCTGGGTGATAAGCTGTGGACAGAGCTACCTTTACCTTCAATAACTCACAAAAGTGTTTCCAGAACTTTGACACGAATTGACTACCTCTGTACGAAACAATCTTATTTGGCAAGCCATGTAATCTCACAATCTGCGATAGAAAGATATGACTAAACTCCATTGCAGAGGGGAGTTTTGATAAGGGAACAAAATGGGCCATTTTGGACAAATAATCCACCACCACCAAAATTGTGTTGTGACCATTTGACAACGGAAGTCCAGTGATAAAATCCACACTTATCGTGTGCCAGGGTTGGGGGGGCACAGGTAAGGGTTGGAGTAAACCAGTAGGAGCGGTGTGAGAGGATTTATTACTGGCACAAATGGGACAGGTCGCCACAAATTCTTTAACATCTTTTACTAAAGTAGGCCACCAAAAATGTTTCCGACAATTTTCTAACGTTTTCTGAGCTCCAGGATGACCAGCAAGAGGTGACTCATGATTCCACTGCATAACCTTTAGTTGTAAGTCTGCACTAGGTACATATAACAAATCTTCATGGTAAAGCAGACCTTCTTGGAGGGAATTCTTTGAGTCTTGTAACCATTCTTTCACTCGTTCCTTTAAATGTAGTTGTCTAATCTGAGTCATAAAATCAGGGGAACTTAAAGGTGCTACTATTTTTTGTGGTGGAATAATAGAGGGATTATCTGTCTCTTTCTTAGACTCAATTGTGTGCCCATACCTAGACAACAGATCCGATAACACCTGTTTGGTACCTGGTCTGAATGTGATTACAAAATCAAAGGAGCTAAAGAAATTCAACCAACGCATCTGTTGAGGAGTGAGAGCTTTTACTGAACTAAAAATTGCAAATTCTTATGGTCACTAAAAATTGTAACCGGGAATTTGGCTCCCATCAAATGGTGACGCCATTCAGTGAATACTAATTTGATTGCCAACAATTCTCTTTCCATGACTGTGTAATTTTGCTCTGCTGGAAGCATCTTCTTTGAATAAAAGGCCACGGGATGCAACTGACCATCCTGTTCGTCCCTTTGAGAGAGAACCCCCCACAGCCACCTGTGAAGCGTCAGCTTCCACAAAAAGGGCAAATCTGGATTAGGATGTCGGAGTACCGGTGCTGAAGTAAATTTTTCTTTTAAGGTTTGAAAAGCCTGTGAGGCATCCTTAGACCAGTCGAATGGCTGTCCTTTCTTTAACAGCTTTGTAATGGGAACCACTGTTTCTGCAAATTGAGGGATGAAGCGTCTGTAAAAATTGGCAAAGCCCAAAACTCGTTGAACCTCTTTCACCGAAGAGGGTTCTGGCCAATCTAAAATAGCACTCACCTTTTTCTTGTCCATCATAATACCAGCAGGTGAGAGACAATAACCAAGAAATTCTACCTGTCTTGTGTTAAACACACATTTTTCAAGTTTTACAAAAAGGTGGTTGTCTTGCAATTTTGCTAACACAGCCTTAACTTGCTGAGTATGTTCTGCTTCATTCTTGGAATAAATCAAGATATCGTCAATATATACGATCACACTTATGTCCAAAAATTCGTTTAGCACTTCGTTAATAAAAAACTGAAATGCAGCGGGGGCATTGCACAGGCCAAAGGGCATGACGGTGTACTCAAACAATCCAAATTTAGTTCTGAATGCCGTCTTCCACTCGTCCTGCTCCTTTACTCGTACAAGATGATATGCCCCCCGCAAGTCCAACTTGGTGTAGATTGTTGAATCTCTCAACTGGTCTAATAATACAGGTATTAATGGTAAAGGATATTTATTCTTTATAGTGATCTTATTCAATCCACGATAATCGAGACAAGCTCTCAAGCCACCATCCCGCTTCAGGATAAAAAATAAAGGTGAAGAGACAGGGGACGTGGAGTGACGGATGAAACCTAATTCCAGAAGTTCATCCAAATATGATCTTAGATATTTTGTTTCTTCCTCAGATAGCGCATACACTCTACTGTTTGGTAGAGGAGCTCCTGGTATCAAGTCTATGCGACAATCATATGGTCTGTGAGGGGGCAGAACAGTGGCCTTGATAGGGTCAAACACGTCTGTAAAGTCCTGATACTCAGGTGGAATGAGACTTGCAGTGACTAACGAATTTGCACAATGAACAATGGTTTCGAACTCTTGGTGGGCTACTTAGTAACATTGGGCCTTGCAGAATACTGTTCTAGACTCCCAATTTATTAATGGATTATGTGTGGTAAGCCAAGGAACTCTTAATATAACACCAAAGGCAGGGGTATCAATCAGATCAAAACTAATGGACTCCGAATGTCCATTTTGACAAACCATGACCATAGGCTCTGTTTGATGGGTTATTTCCCCTGAAGACAGAGCAGTGCCATCTACAGCGCATACCGGTTCTGGTTGTTCTTTAAGTCTAACGGGCATCTGAAGTTTCTGGGCTAGTTGGTTATCAACGAAATTTCCGGTTGCTCCTGAATCCAATAGGACTGACACAGTATGTCTTACTTGGGCATTCAATATTAGAATGACTTGAATTATAAAATGTTTTGGTATTCTGGGTACAAACTTGAGTCGAGATTGGGAGATCTTAGTCTGATGCTGCCTCGTGCAAGTGATCTCCTTCCTTGACGAGTTACCTAGTTTTCCTGCTCAGAAGGGTTCTTTGCTGCTACGCTAACCTTTTTAGGAGTTTTTGGTTTCAGTAGGACATTCTTTTGCAAAGTGACCGGACCGACCACAATACAGACACAGGTTTAATTTTCTACGTCGTTCTTTTTCTTCTGGGGTGAGTGGCCCCTTAATTATACCTATCTGCATGGGTTCTGACTCGGTTTGTTTGACTTCGGCCTCTTTCTTTTCTGTCTTTATCCACGTTAATCTACTTTCAACTCTGATCTTGTCACCTTTTCTTTCGTTTAGCCTATGGTCTAATTTAACCACCAGATCAACAAAGTCGGAATATTCATCTGGAAGGTCCACTATGTGGGCCAGGGCGTCTTTTAACTCATCACGCAATCCACGATAAAACAGAGATATGCGTTTTTCTTCTGGCCATTGAGTCTCTGTTAACAGACGATTGAAATGAGTTAAATACGTCAAAAGGTCTTTACTAGATTGTTTCAAGTTCAGCAGCTCATTATCGCTCATTATCGCTAGCTTGTACATACGTATGTTTAGCAAACAATTTAGTCATAGTTTGTTTAAACAATAGCCAATTATATAGCACCTGATCATTTCTGTCTATATAAGGTATCGACCAGTTTGCAGCAGTGCCTCCCAGGTATGAAAGCACAAACGCCACCTTAGCTGCGTCAGACACAAAAGCCTGAGGTTTACACATAAAATGTAATTGGCATTGACTAATGAAGATATTAAACTTTGCACTGTCACCCAAAGACCGTTCCGGGGCCGACAAAGGCACCGTAGGCGGAACTGCAACTGTGACCTGTATTGGTGTCGTACTCTCTTCGGTATTCCTAAAAGGACTTGTCGTTTTAGGCTTGGTTCCTGTCTCAAAGGATGAGGTAAAGGGGGGAACTGTCATATTTGACCAAGCCAAATCCCTGGGTTTATAACGTATGACTTCTTGTCGCAATTCTAAGTTTTCTTGTTTTAGCTTCTGCATTTCTAACTGCATAGACTGTAACAATCCTGCAACAGTTCTATCAGTCTCGGTATCCTCAAATAAGGCTTGCGCCATGTCACGGGTATCTATATGATCTCTGTTTGGGTCCATCTCTCAACTAGAACTTTAATGTTGTGAAGGCTTGTGTTTCTGTTAACCTTCACTCACCTGAAATCCAGGCGTTCCAGATGAGAGATGAGAAGATATTTTCCTATGCCCCCTAAGACCTAGTTCCTCCTAAACCTTTGTCAATATTCAGCTTGGATTCTTAGGTCCTCGGGGAAGGGGAAAAAGGGACAAAAGAACCAAAACGATAAATAAAAGGACACTCTCGCCACTCTCTTCACTTCAGTAAGAACACATCTGACGGCAACATCTTTCGCGGTCCATTGCCTATAAAACAATAAACAACAATAAGTGCAGCACTGTTTACTTCTAATACAAACATCCACATGTGTCTAGCGTTAATGCTATTCTTTGCCCTGTCAATACCTTTGCGTTTATCCTTTATATTCAAGAGATGATTTAAATATGCTTGTCTCTCTCTCTTTCTCTTTTCTGTAACAAACATAAACACATCAGTTTATAATCATTCGTGTTGCACCTTACATAAATGTGCACCTCATTTTAGATCACTTACATAACGTCAGGTTTCTTGTGACGCTTTACAAATGCCCCAAATAATAAACAAAGAGAACGAAATTGTTCTTTGCAATGATTGAGTCACAGAGCCTTCTTTCAGTAACTCTGTTGTAACCCTTGCGTTCTTTTTCTCTTTTGTATGTCTTAGGTCTTTTGTTCGAAGAACGTGGCAGGAAGGCTTAATTCAGCCAAACAGTTTAAAGATAAGTATCTCCTATTTCGCAATTATAATTGTCCTTCATGCATGCATGCGAGCGCGCTCCGCAAGCGGAAAGTTCTTACTTGACTGTTGATTCTGTTTCTTCTTTTTCTCCGTTGCAGGTCGGATGAAGAAACTGGACCAGGAAATGAGCGCCGGAAGATTGTCGGGGGATGGACCAGGAAATGAGTCGCCAAGGCAGAGGAGTGCAACGAAAGCCGGAAGAAAACCGGAAGTCGAAGATGAGGCCAGAGCGCTGCAGCGTCGTCGGGAGATTCCAGGTAAGTGGAGATGCTGGATAGCGGTAACGAACACAAGCACGCGTAAGCGGGGCGGCAGTCTTTTATAGCTGCAGAAGGGTGGGGTTTCTCTGCACGTTGCTAGACACGTCTAACAGCGTAATCGGAAAGCAACGTGCACACAAGGCAGCGCACCTGTTCCTTGTTGCTCGAGTCCAGTGACTGTCTTATGGAAATGAAAAATAAAACACTGACAAATACAAATATTAGCAGAATCGGAAGCTTAATCGTTTTAACATGGGTTTACAAAAGAGGCAACCTTGTCCAGTTACAAAGCATTGCACACACAATAGGGATGGTGTTACCACAGAGTAAACCTGACCAGTTAAGCACAGTTTGGTCAAGCTTACCTTGCTGTGATTAACACTTGGTCAAACAGTTCTTCTCAATCTGAATCTGGAGGGCTATTATGACGGCTGCGCTCTACAAACCCCAACAGAATAGCGCTACAAGGTTTACTCGAATAGGCAACTTCTGCATACATTTTTGCCTTTTTCTTTTTGTTAGTTTCCGTTGGTAGACTTCGGGTTAAGACCAAACACCAGAGTTTTCCTGTGCTGAGCGGCAAGGTGATTTTCAACCTCTCGTTTCAGCAAAAATAAGTGACATATACCCAGTCATATCTCCTTCATTAGCCCACTGGGAGTTTTAGGGTTTAGCGTGCATAAAGTTATCTCCCCATGTAGTTTGTGGCAGAGTTTTAGACTCGTTAACTATTAGTTCTCTTTGACCGTGAATACACATGTTTACTTTCTTTTGAAAACACACAAGATAAAGTCCATATTAGGGCTAGAGAAAAAACACTTACCTGAAGGTGAAGAAGAATACGTATAGGAGCCGTCTGTAAAATCTTAGGTAAGAAACCTGAAGGAAAAAAGAGAGAGCAAGATTATTAAGGTGAGCAGCACATACCTAATTCAACTGTTATTTGTAGTTACAGATAAGGCAAAATTCCTATCACTTAACATAGAAAGGAAAGAAGAGGAGCACACGTCACCAGAGAGTCGGGTAGGTGTAAGAGGGAAGAAAAGGGAGCTAAGGAAAGACTTGAATGCTGATGTATTGAGAGAAGTGTAATTGTTCTAATAAAAGATTTATTCCTAGTTCCAAAAATAAAGATACACCTGGCAAGAATCAGACGATGACCAGTGAGAGAAAGATCTAGAGGAGGAACCGAAGACTCAAGATTGTGGCAGTCTCTTCTCTGTCCCATCCCCTTTCCCCCCTGCGGACTCCTTGGCAAGCCACGAGATAGAGAGCGTGCTGCTGGGAAGCTGTATAGGGGCATTGGGAAATAGCGTCATTCTGCTCCCGTGCATCTGTGGTTAAACACGCTCTGACAGAGTGAAGTGCCCACGCTGTAAAAATAGCACCTGAGCAGAATGGCTGAGGGGTTAGATTTAAAGAAGTTAGGTGAGATTTTGGAAGAAATACAAAAAGAATTGATAGTAGTTAGAGAAGAAAATAGAGAACTTAAACAGGACTTAATCGTTTCTCGGAGAGAAACTACAGACCTAACCATTAAAATGAATAGCTTTGTTACTGGGACCAGTTTTAAGAATCCCCCTTTACAAGGTGAATATACGAGTGATCCCACAGTTTCTACTCCCAAGGTTACGTCCCAAGTTATCCATTCCTTGTCCCCAGTGATCCCTTTAGCTCCTCCAGAAAGGTTTAATGGGGACCCTCAAAAGGCTCAAGTATTCTTGACTCAGTGCACTTTACATTTCATGTGCTGCCCAGCAGTCTTTCCTGACGCACAGTCGCGAGTGGCCTTCATCCTTTCATGCCTCTGTGGAGACGCAGCGTCCTGGTCAATGCCCTTAGTAACCAGGAATGACCCAATTTTGTATGATATTGATGAATTTAAAAAAGAATTCCTCAGAATCTTCGATCGGCGTAAAGCCTCGCAGGCCACCGATAATGAACTGTTAGAAATCAGACAGGGTAATCGGGATCTGATTGCATACTTGGCCCAGTTTAACAAATTAGTCGTGGAGACTGAGTGGCCAGAGAATAAACGAGCTGCAGTATTTTACCGTGGGTTAAAGGATGAATTAAAGGATGCTCTAGCCCAAGTACCTAATAGACCCACCGAGATTTCTGCACTCATCAACTTGGTGCTGGAGATCGATTTTCGTCAGAATGAACGAAGAGGAGAAAGAAGGAAGGATTTTCGTTCAAGCACGCCTAGGTTTGATCGAGCAAGAGTAGAAAATTCGAAAGGAAGTGACTCCCAACACGGAACTGAACCAATGCAGATTGGAACAATACGTGGCCCTCTATCCAAGGAAGAAAAGGAAAGAAGGCGAGCAAATAAGCAGTGCTTGTACTGTGGTGGTAGTGGTCATTTTGTTCGCAATTGTACCAAAAAGCCAAAACAGACGCTGCCGGAAAACGCTCAGCACCATCAGTAAAGGGAGTTGGACTGGTGGTTGCCGAATTGGAAACCACTCCAAAGGATCATTTTCTGGCCAATACCTTGCAGTCCTCTTCCCCACATCTCATCATGAGTATAACCCTGCAGTTCCGGGAAATCACCTTAGAGCAAATCACTGTGATGGTGGATTCCAGAGCTACGGGCAATTTTTGCGACTTAAAGTTCGCCGAAAGGATAGGACTGAAGGCGATAAGGAAGGAAAAGCGCGAGGCAGTGCGGGCAGTAGATGGTACAAACCTCTCTTCGGGTCCTATAGTTAGCCACACTGAATTAGTAGAATTGAGAACTGAGGAAGGACATTGTGAAACCTTGCACTTTAATTTGATAGATGCTCCTCAATTCCAATTGATATTGGGACTACCGTGGCTTACGGAGCATAATCCAACTATTGATTGGAGTGCTCGATCAATCACATTAGATTCTGAATTTTGTAAAGAAAATTGCTATAAGCATGGCCGAAAGTGGAACGTGGAAACTCCAGCGACTCATCTGTGTGAAGGAGGAGCCTCAATTTGTGTAATTCAAACTACGGAACTGCCTCCTGAATATGTTGAATTTCAGGATGTTTAGTGAAGCTGAGGCAGAAAGACTCCCACCACATAGAGAATTTGATTGTAAAATTGAACTAGAGCCAGGTTCCAACCTTCCGTGCAGCAGAATATATGCTCTAACCGAAAGGGAGGATCAACATTTAAAAGAGTATCTACAACAATATCTCAGAAATGGATTCATCAGGTCCTCCCAATCCCCAGTCTCCTCGCCACTTTTCTTCATCCCTAAGAAGGATGGCGATTTAAGGACTTGCATTGACTATAGGGCAATCAATCGCATTACCATCAAGAACCGCTACCCTTTGCCCTTAATTTCAGTGCTACTGGATCAAGTGAAGAGTGCAAGGATATACACCAAGTTAGATTTGAGAGGGGCCTACCATCTAGTCCGCGTACAGCAGGGGGATGAATGGAAGACCGCGTTCCGA
The DNA here is from genome assembly GCA_963921515.1 of Calotriton arnoldi. Lineage (NCBI taxonomy): Eukaryota > Metazoa > Chordata > Amphibia > Caudata > Salamandridae > Calotriton > Calotriton arnoldi. The sequence continues at coordinate 164,724 of CAWUFW010019740.1, read as the reverse complement.
ACAAAATATGGGCTTTACGAATATCAAGTGATGCCCTATGGGCTTTGTAACGCCCCTGCTGCATTTCAATACTTTATCAATGATGTGTTGAAAGATTATATTGATCAAAGCGCAATCTTTTACATAGACGATATCTTGATATATTCCAACTCAGTGGAAGATCACCAAGAACATGTGAAAGGAGTCTTACAAAGGCTACGTGAGAATTGTCTGTATGTCAAGTTAGAAAAATGTGCTTTCCATGTGAATACTGTAGAATTCCTAGGATTTGTGCTGTCTCCAAATGGAATTACCATGGATATGAATAAGATCAAGGCAGTCACCGAGTGGGAGTCTCCGAAGTCTGTGAAGGAAATTCAAAGCTTCATCGGTTTTGCCAACTTCTATAGGAGATTTATCCAAGACTTTTCCAAGAAGTTGATACCCTTGACCAAGTTGCTAAAGAAAGGAGTAAAATTTGAATGGACTTATGAAGCCGAAGAAGCCTTTGCGAACTTGAAGAAAGATTTCACCACGGCTCCGATTTTTATTGCATCCTTATCCTTGTGAACCCTTCTACGTAGAAACTGACGCCTCCAATCTAGCATTGGGAGGAGTACTGTCACAAAGACATAAGGTCACGGGCCAACTACATCCGGTGGCTTTTCGCTCCAGGAAATTAACTCCAGCTGAGGTGAACTACACCATAACCGAAAAAGAGTTATTGGCAATAAAAGATGCATTCAAGGAGTGGAGGCATTATTTGATGGGGGCTCGACACACAGTTACGGTCTACACAGACCATCGGAATCTGAAATTTTTAAAGTCAGCTAGGACTTTGACACCAAGACAACTTTGTTGGTCATTGTATTTCGCTGACTACGACTTTGTGATCACTTACAGGCCTGGAGCACAAAATGGAAAGGCCGATGCCTTATCCAGAATGGGCACTGAGATTGTGCAAGAAAAAATTGAAAGTCAAAGAATAATTCCTGAAGAGAAAATTGTCGGAACGGTGCTAAGAGAATCCTTGGAAGACCCAACACCAGATACTATGGGGTCAGGAGAAATTCTGGAATGGGCAAACTAGGACCCTAGACGAGAAGTTTGTGGTAATTTGCCTTATCACAACGGAGCGCTCTATTTACCCACCAAGGAGTTACAACAAAAGGCCTTAAAAGATTGTCATGACCATATGTTAGCGGGACACAAAGGAATCCAGAAAACCGAAGACCTGGTCAGACGCCGCTTTTGGTGGCCCAACATGCTCAAGGATATTCGTCAATATGTATCCGCTTGCGAAATCTGTGCGAGAGGAAAGTCTGAGAGACGAGCCCCAAAGGGACTATTGCAGCCTTTACCCACACCACCTGGCCCCTGGCATACAGTGACATTAGATTTAATAGTGGAGTTACCATCCAGCCAAGGGTTTGACACAATATTAGTGTGTGTAGTGCATTCACTAAGATGGCCCATTTTGTCCCTTTAAAGGGGGTTCCGACAGCCAGGAAGTTAGCACACACCTTTTGCCAGATAGTTGTGCGGGCCCATGGGATACCCAAATTATTAGTATCAGACAGAGGCTCTCAATTTCTATCTCATTTCTGGAGGGCCTTCACTAAAAAGTTAAACATTGAAACTAGGTACACAACCAGTTATCACCCAGAGTCTGATGGCCAGACGGAAAGAGTTAATCAAGATTTGGAACAGTATCTCAGACTATGTTTATTAGATCAAGAAGGAGACTGGCCAGAATACCTATGGGCAGCAGAGTTCGCACACAACAATGCAAAAAATGTGTCCACTGGTTTTTCGCCATTTTATTTAAATTCTGGCAGACATCCAAATCAATCTATACATTTCCAAGAAGTAGGGGTCCCAGCAGTAAAAGATCTAGTTGAACATATGACTAAAGTTCATAGTGTTGCAACTCAGAATCTTACTAAAGCTAAGGAGAGTTACAAGAAATATGCTGACAGAAAAAGAAGGAAAGAACCAGATTTCCAAGTTGGAGAAAAGGTTTGGCTGAGTACTACAAATCTTAGACTGAAAGGGAACAGAAAACTACAATCAAGATTTATAGGTCCTTATTTCATAGAAAAAAGGTTGAGCACTTTGACTTATCAATTACAATTACCCAAGTCTCTCAAGATACACCCAGTGTTTCATGTTTCACTCTTAAAAAGACTTCACCAGGGCTAAGAGTAAATAAACCCCCAAAACCAATCCAAACTGAGGGAGGAGTGGAATTTGAAGTTAAACAAATCTTACACTCCAAAGAAACTAAAGGTCAGATCTACTACTTGTTAGATTGGAAGGGGTATGGTCCGGAAGAAAGGTCTTGGGAGTTAAGTTCCGAAGTGCATGCTCCCCGATTAATTAGGAATTTTCACAAGAAATTTCCAGACAAACCTAAACCGGTGGGACCTGCCTTGCGGGGGGGTACTGTCAGAACCATCCAGAAGCCTTGCATTCAAAGTCTTGCCACCTGTTCTATACTAGGGAAGAGAGCGCGAAGTACGGTGCAGGGCTGTTGTACCGTTAACCGGATTAGACAAAGGAGACTCAAGATGGCTGCTGAAGAGCGACTTCAGAGGCAGCAGTCTAGTGTGCCAGAGCTTGGGAACAATCAGGCACGTCCAGGTGAAGCGCTCGCAGAAGTGCGCACTTCACCTGAAGACATCGCGACAGAAGGAGCGTCGGACTCTTGCGGCGCGAAAGATAGTCAGGGACCTCCCGTCGTGCATTCTCTCGACGCGTCTCCGGCACAAGAAGCAGTTTCCAGTTCGGCTATGTCGCGTAGTGGTGCGCTAGTCGGTAAGCTGGTTCGTGAGAGAATTTTGTAGAAATTAGTTTTGCCCAAGGTTTTCAGGCGCCTATGCGCTCGTGTTTTTGGTTACTGGGATTGAGAGAGTAAAGAAAAAATAGCGCTACAAGGTTTACTCGAATAGGCAACTTCTGCATACATTGTTGCCTTTTTCTTTTGTTAGTTTCCGTTGGTAGACTTCGGGTTAAGACCAAACACCAGAGTTTTCCTGTGCTGAGCGGCAAGGTGATTTTCAACCTCGCGTTTCAGCAAAAATAAGTGACATATACCCAGTCATATCTCCTTCATTAGCCCACTGGGAGTTTTAGGGTTTAGCGTGCATAAAGTTATCTCCCCATGTAGTTTGTGGCAGAGTTTTAGACTCGTTAACTATTAGTTCTCTTTGACCGTGAATACACATGTTTACTTTCTTTTGAAAACACACAAGATAAAGTCCATATTAGGGCTAGAGAAAAACACTTACCTGAAGGTGAAGAAGAATACGTATAGGAGCCGTCTGTAAAATCTTAGGTAAGAAACCTGAAGGAAAAAGAGAGAGCAAGATTATTAAGGTGAGCAGCACATACCTAATTCAACTGTTATTTGTAGTTACAGATAAGGCAAAATTCCTATCACTTAACATAGAAAGGAAAGAAGAGGAGCACACGTCACCAGAGAGTCGGGTAGGTGTAAGAGGGAAGAAAAGGGAGCTAAGGAAAGACTTGAATGCTGATGTATTGAGAGAAGTGTAATTGTTCTAATAAAAGATTTATTCCTAGTTCCAAAAATAAAGATACACCTGGCAAGAATCAGACGATGACCAGTGAGAGAAAGATCTAGAGGAGGAGCCGAAGAGTCAAGATTGTGGCAGTCTCTTCTCTGTCCCATCCCCTTTCCCCCCTGCGGACTCCTTGGCAAGCCACGAGATAGAGAGCGTGCAGCTGGGAAGCTGTATAGGGGCATTGGGAAATAGCGTCATTCTGCTCCCGTGCATCTGTGGTTAAACACGCTCTGACACCAATGAATGGCCCTCTGCTGAGATTTTCGGTTGCCTGCTGGACAGGTGGACAGGGCAGCGGACTTGGCCCTGAATGTCCATGTAAAAGGGAGAACTGCCATCACCCACAGAAAAGTAGAAACACAACACCACAGTTTACCTTTATGGCCACTTTAGATCTTCCACTGCAAAGCAACCATGTTGAAAATCCATGTATCACAAGAGGAGATAGTTAAAAGTAAAAATTAAGACTTAAAATTACATTTGAATTTAAATTCCAACTTTTACCCAGGAAACCAATAGGAAACAAAAGATGCCAAATACCCCTTTAACTATAAGAAGCAAGAATTGGGTCTCAGTAGTCCATTCCTCATCCACGGTTCATCTGTCTAAACATTTGATAAAAATCTTAACAAGGCATAGGGAGTGTCCAATGTTTTAGCTTGAAGCCTAAGAACCTACCTCCAAGCTTGGGAATTCCAGGTAGCTCACCATAACCTGTTCACTCCTGCCAGTGTAACCTTCTCAGTGCATCCTTCCAAGTGCATCTGTGTAGCTTAACAATGTTGCAGAAATGCAACCAACAGGCTCATCAAACCCTTTGATCAAGTGTAGCACACATTTCTGGGAGATTTGGTACCCAGGCAATACAGCATGAAAGAATTCCCTTGGAAAATGTAAACATTTTCCCACCCTGATTTAATTTTGATGATCTTTCTTGGAGAATAAGGAAACCTATATTCCACCTCCTATTCCACACAACAGACTCCCAAACACGGATGCTGACATTCAACAACTTCCTCCGTCAACAAAACACTAAGGATGCCGAGGCTAGAAGAATGAAATCCAAAGGCAATCATGTCTTCAAGGAGGAACTTTCCCATTGGTGTAAACAATAAAGACACTGTATGAGAAGTTGGCCGGGTATATGCTGTCCACTAATTCTAGTGGGCACCTTGCACCAGTCCAAACAACCCCTTATGGTTAGTAGGTTAAAGACAACCTTTATTGAAAGCTATCCTAGTGGTAGCTATGGAGAGCAGCCTTCAGGCTAAGTCTTGAAGGAATGTAAAGCAGCTTGATTTCCCAGTCTATAATCTCTTAAATGATCAAATGAAAGAGGACCACACCAGGTATATATATAAAATATATGTATTTAGTCGTAAACACACCCCTCTAGTCTCTTTATGAGGCTAGAGTTCGAAGTACATAAGTTACAAGTCGAATATCAACAGTAATAGCACAAATGCACGTTTGAGCCCTAGGGGCGTACCAAACCATATACCAATAAAGTGGTATAAGAACCACGACTGAGCTAGACACAAGGCCTAGAGCCTGTAGAAGTGCTTGGACCACAAGGAACCACCCAAGGTAGTGACACAGGGGACCCACGGGGGACGCGTGAAGTGTGAGAACACAGCCGTGAATCACCGTTAACTTCTATGGGGACAGTCGCGGTTGGAATTTTAAAGGAAAAGGACACTTAGAAGAGGACTTGGAGCAAACCCCTTTAGAACTAGGTCGTTCTAGAGTCTCTACCCACAGGAGCACTGGAGTACTCGTGTTACATCACCCAGGGAAGCCGGGTGCATAGGTGTCTTTCGGGGTCGGGTTTCGTCGTCGTTCTCTATGGCGATCTGCTGCAAAGTGCTGCTGGCGACCAAGTGGAAAGTGTCCGGGTGGATCCAAGGATGGATCGGAGATCTGAAGAACCTGAAAGCAGAGGGGACAGAGTCTGGGTCACTAGCCAGTGACCAGGAAGGCGATGAGCGGATGCCCACCGATGTCGGATGCTTCAGGTGAGTTGATGGGCATCTTGACTCTTCAGCCACGAGGACCAGGAGGTGTCGATGACAACCAAGAGCTGGATTCGAGCTGTCCCACGATGTCTGTCGATTGCTGGTGTGTCGGCGACCGGATTGGACCCAACAAGCCTTGGCAACGGCAAGTCACGTGGAAACAAAGAAAGGACGTTGATGCAGACCAGCAAGGTCTGAGGGACTCGCCCTGCAATAGTAAGTCAGGGCACATCTGGAGCAACCAGGGAAGCCCAAGGAAAAGAAGAGTTGCCTTTGGAGGGGCCCACTAGCCAACGGACTAGCGACCGCGAAGGAGCCTTGAGTGGACGTACTTGGAGCTGGCTCACGGGACACTCGTGGAGTAGGGGCCAGTGATCTTCGGTGCAGTCAGTGCTGTAGGCAGGGGCTACTCGGAGCCTAAAGCACAACTTCATGGGAGACCAGGAAGAGGATGCACTTACAAAAGTACTCGGTGTCCAGGGGTCACGGTTCCACGTTACCCACGACAGCTACGGGCCACAGCTTCACTGGGGACTCAGGGCAGCCTCGGGGAAGTCTGGAAATCCACCTCTGGTGTTGCAAAGACTTCGGCGTCCGGCGGGAGCTTCAGCGATGCAGACCGGACAATTGCTTCATTGGTGCCTGCCAAGCAGGGGAGTCACTCCTTGACCCCAAGGGAGATTCTTCAGTCCTCTAATCTTAAAGTAGAGCGTCGAAGGTCCAGGATTCGGCTTCAGAGTTTCGTCCAGGGTAATCTAAAGTCCTAAGGACTGGGGTCCCATACTTATACTAAGGTAGGGGGTTGGACATACTCTGGGGACCCACCTATGGGAGGGTCAGGGCAGAGGGGTGGTTACACCCATTCCCTTTGTCCAGTTGTGCGACAGAGCAGGGGCTGGAAGCCCCTGAACCGGTTTGAACTGGGGTATGCACAGGGACACCAAGTGTGCCCACAGTGCTGGACTTCAAAGCACTCAGAGAGTGCACCCACCCAGCCCCAATACACATCAGCCTGTCTGGGAGGTGGTTACACCTCCCTGCAACAGGAAACCTATTGTCCAGGCCTCCCCTGCCGGAGTTTCGGTCAGCAGCAGGATACCAGACTTGTGTCTGTGGCAGCGGCATCCCTTTTGTGATGCCAGGGCTCTGTAAAGTCAGTACCGGGTATACCGGTGGGTACATGTCTTTCCCTCTAGAAGGGTGGAATTCTACCCCCGCTGCCAGAACTGGCGGGGGGTAGTATTCCAAGATGTTTGACACCAAACACGACATGTTTCCGTGCAGCCATCCCAAAGTTAGAATTTACCGCGAGGATATAATGCACTAAAGGGTATATGGTCAGGCTGCACCACAAACTGCATCAGAGGATTGACTCCGAACGCTGCAGAGGGGCCCTGCTCATGCAGGGGCACGATCTCACATACAAACCAAGCACTCTGCCTTCAGGATTGTTAAGGCCTGCCTTAGGAGTGACTTATAGGTTTATATGTGTGTGCAATGGTAGTGATATAGGTAGCCTATATCACAGTAAGGGGTGCATGCACCACCTTACCCAGGCTGCAGTAGCAGACCTGTGGTGTCATTTTGGAGGGCCTACCAGGGGTGGCATAATCAATGCTTCAGCCCCTGGTAGGCCTCTGGGGTACCTATGCCCTGGGTACATAGTGTACCATATACTAAGGACTTATAAGGGCACCCCAGAATCCAATCAGATGTACCTAAGGTACATGGAATCCATTTTAGAGAGGAAGCAGCTAGGCTGGGGTTCTGATTAGCAGGGCCCCAGCCAGACTAATGTCGAAAAACAGTGAAGCATCAGCAAAAAGTGGGGGTAACCATAAGAGTCAGATCCTACTCTCCTACACACCGACATAATTCAAGAAAAACCACAGAAACATCTCTTCATTTGACTCTTATTACCACCACTTGAAAACCCATTTAACAAAACTAAGACCCTAAACCTCACGACACAGGTCACAATGCACAAGACCCAGAGGTAATGACACAGCTGCCACCAGCACCCATGTGTAATTTCCTCCCCTTTTCAGTAGATTCGCTGCTTTGGCCTATCTGACGCAGTTTATGAGCACAATCGTTGTTGTTGGGTTTCCTTCTTAACCACAGGTGTATCAGGTGAGCATGATAAGAACCAAAGTATTTGTTGCAATCAATGAAAGATCCTTTGTAGGCAGGTAGTGTAGGTTTTGTGATAACGTTCATTTAAAGATAAGTCTTGGTTACAGCTTAGAGATGTAACATCAATGTCCCACCAGTATCCGCCTCCTGCTGCTCAGCCTGTGCTCTCCAGCTAATCTCTGAAGCATATATAAACATTCTATGACATCACACGCACGCACACACACACGGTATCATAGAAACTAGGGAGCAAATGTAATATGCTTAATTCAGGAAAGAACACAATTCCCTCTCTTAGAAATAATAAACATACATAATGGGTATTTTTCAACCCTATACTCATCCCAACCCAGGACATCTTGTGACATAGTAGGCAAAGAAAAGGGTGTCTCTCATCCCACACTCCTGCCCAAAGCTAAGGGCGTCTTGTGTACACAGGTAGCAGTTCATAAAAACGTTTCAGCCACACTTATGCATAACAGTAGGCAAAGGGTGTGCTCCAACCCTCACTCTTCCTTGCACCACAGGACATTACTTAAACTTAACTTACACAAAGGTCTCTTTCAACCACACTCACACTTAACAACAGTAGACAAAGGGTATCTTCAAAACCTCGCTCATCCTTGCACAGGACACTAGATGAATGCAAAAAAATGGGTCACTTTCAACCCTCCTGTGAGAAGTTGGCCTGGCATATGCTGTCCACTAATTATAGTGGGCACCTTGCACCAGTCCAAACAACCCCTTATTGGAGATAGGTTAAAGACAACCTTATTGAAAGCTATCCTAGTGGTAGCTATGGAGAGCAGCCTTCAGGCTAAGTCTTGAAGGAATGTAAAGCAGCTTGTTTTACCAGTCTATAATCTCTTGAGTGATCAAATGAAAGAGCACCACACCAGGTATATATTCAAAATATATGTATTTATTGCTAAACACACCCCTCTAGTCTCTTTATGAGGCTAGAGTTCGAAGTACATAAGTTATAAGTTATTAAATCACAGTAATAGCACAAATACACGTTTGGGCCCTAGGGGCGTACCAAACCATATACCAATAAAGTGGTATAAGAACCACGACTGAGCTAGACACTAGGCCTAGAGCCTCTAGAAGTGCTTGGACCACAAGGAACCACCCAAGGTAGTGACACAGGGGACCCACGGGGGACGCGTGCAGTGTAATTACACAGCCACGAATCGCCGTTAACTTCTATGGAGAAAGTCGCGGTTTGGAAATTAAAGAAAAGGGACACTTAAAGGAGGACTTGGAGCAAACCCTTTGAGAACTAGGTCGTTCTAGAGTCTCTACCCACGGGAGCACTGGAGTACTCTTGTTACCTCACCCAGGGAAGCCGGGTGCCTTTCGGGGTCGGGTTTCGTCGTCGATTTGAATGGCGATCTGCTGCAAAGTGCTGCTGGCGACCAAGTGGAAAGTGTCCGGGTGGATACAAGGTTGGATCAGAGATCTGAAGAACCTGAAAGCAGAGGGGACAGTCTGGGTCACTAGCCAGTGACCAGGAAGGCGATGAGCAGATGCCCACCGATGTCGAGTGCTTCAGGTAGGTTGACGGTTGTCTTGACTCTTCAGCCACGAGGTCCAGGAGGCGTTGTCGGTGACCAGGAGCAGGATTCGGGCTGGTACACGATGTCTATCGAGTGCTGAGGTGTCAGCGACCGGATTGGACCCAACAAGCCTTGGCAACGGCAAGTCTCGATGTAGATGAAGATTGACGATGATGCAGACCAGCAAGGTCTGAGGACCTCACCCAGCCGAGGGTAAGTGAGGACAAGCCTAGAGCAACCAGGGAGCCCAAGAAGAAAAGGATTGGCCTTCATGAAGGGCTACTAGCCAACGGGATAGCGACCGCGAAGGAGCCTCGAGATGGTGCACGTGGAGCTGGCTCACAGGACACTCGTGGAGTGGAGGCCAGTGATCTTCGGTGCAGTTAGTGCTGGAGGCTAGGGCTACTCGGAGCCCAAAGTACGACTTCGTGGGAGACCCAGAAAAGGATGCACTTGCAAATGCGTGTGGTGTCCAGGGGTCACGGTTCCACGTTACCCACGACAGCTATGGGCCTCAGCTTTGCTGGGGACTCAGGGCAGCCTCGGCGAAGTCTGGAAATCCACCTCTGGTGATGCAAAGACTTCGGCGTCCGACGGGAGCTTAGGCGATGCAGACCGGACAATTGCTTCTTTGGTGCCTGCCAAGCAGGGGAGTCACTCCTTGACCCCAAGGGAGATTCTTCTGTCCTCTAATCTTGTAGTAGAGCGTCGAAGGTCCAGGATTCTGTGTCAGAGTTTCGTCCAGGGATAATCTAAAGTCCTAAGGACTGGGTTCCTATACTTATACTAAGTTTAGGGGTTGGACTACTCTGTGGCCCCACCTATGGGTGGGTCAGGGCAGAGAGGTGGCTACACCCCTTTCCTTTGTCCAGTTCGCGCCAAAGCAGGGGCTGCAAGCCCCTGATCCGGTTTGAACTGGGGTATGCACAGGGACACCAAGTGTGCCCCCAGTGCAGGACTTCAAAGCACCCGAGAGTGCTCCCGCCCAGCCCCAATACACACTATCCTGTCTGGGGAGGTGGTCACACCTCCCTGGGACAGGAAACCTATTGTCCAGGCCTCCCCTGCCGGAGTTTCGGTCAGCAGCAGGAGGCCAGACTTGTGTCTGTGGCAGCAGCATCCATTTTGTGATGCCAGGGCTTTAGAAAGAAGTTACCGGCCAAGCCAGGGTTAACATGTCTCTCCTCTAGAAGGGTGGAATGCTACCCCCGCCGCCAGAATTGGCGGGGGCTAGTATTCCAAGATGTTTGACACCAAACACGACATGTTTCGGTGCAGCCATTCCAAAGTTAGCATTTAACGCGAGGTTATAATGCGCTTAAGAGTATATGGTCAGGCTGCACTACAAACAGCATCAGAGAAGGGTCTCCGAACGCTGCAGAGGGGCCCTGCTCATGCAGGGGCACCCTCTCACATAGGAACCACGCACTCTGCCTTCAGGATTGATAAGGCCTGCCATAGGAGTGACTTATAGGTTTATATGTGTGTATGTATATAGTGATATAGGTACCCTATATCACAGTAAGGGGTGCATGCACCACCTTACCCAGGCTGCAGTAGCAGACCTGTGGTGTCCTTTTGGATGGCCTTCCAGGGGTGGCACAATACATGCTGCAGCCCCTGGTAGGCCTCTGAGGTACCTATGCCCTTGGTACATAGTATACCATATACTAGGGACTTATGAGGGCACTCCAGATTCCAATCAGAGATGTGCCTAAGGCACATGGAAACCATTTTAGAGAGGAAGCAGCTAGGCTGGTGTTCTGATTAGCAGGGCCCCAGCCAGACTAAGGTCGAAAAACAGTGAAGCATCAGCAAAAAGTGGGGGTACCCATGTGAAGCAGATCCTACTCTCCTACACCTCCCTCAAGGACTCTGGCAGTAGGCCAAAGTATCTCTCATTCCTCACTCGTCCCTAAATCACAGGGCTCTACATTACCTTAAAAAATGGAAATTACACTCATAAACTCTAACTACAGCTGGAGGCAAAGGGTATGCTTAACCCTCACTCATCCTAGCAAGCACCGGATACTACAATAAACTCAGAACCAACCCACAATCACTAGTACAAAATGGGAATCTTACAACCTTCACTCACGGATAAAAGTAGGCAAAGGGTAAATTCAACCCTCACTTATCCTTGCAACAGGGCACTACCACTCTCCCAGTCACTTCACATACACTCATCCTCTCCCGCATACTTTGCAAAACCAGGGACACTATCTATGAACTGATACTCTTAAATAACAGGCTCTCAGAACAAAAGGGTTAATGATTGCCATCTCTGAAACTCAACTTAGTACTCTTCCGCATGTGTTCCCTCAGAACCCATAGCACGTGTGTGTAACTAAATACAAAACTTCTGCATCACGTTGCACAATACTCCACAAGCATATATTCCGTATAACTACCATTCTGCGTTGCATCTCATGCAAACCCTATTAAATATGGCAGACGGCTTTACTCAAACCAACATGTCAAACACAGCCATAGTAGGCAACACAATGTTGAGAACTCCAGTGAGCGATGCCTCACCTGTTCCTCCCAGATGCGGGACATACACGGGCTGTGCTGCAGAATGTTCACTGTTCAAACTGTAAATACACGCTTTTTCCGGTCAGTTCTCTTCATGATTGCAGGTTTCAACACATGTTGTATGCACTTCTTGCTTCCCCTTAGACATAGATGGGAAACGGCCACTACAACGCAGCCGTTTCCACGCAAACCTTAACCACGCATGCATTACAACGCATGCGTGGTTACCACGAAAGCCTTTACCACGCATACCTTTACTACGAGATACGTAGTAAAGGCATGTGTGGTAAAGACTAAAATTAGAAAAAGGGGGCTTGGGGGGGGGGGGAGTCTCCCCAAAAATAAAAAAAGCGTGGGAAAAAGGGGGCTTGGGGGGGGTCTCCCTCCCCCACCAAAAAAACAAACAAACCTGATGTCACGAAGTGGAGGCAATCGGCGTCGTTTGAGAGGAAACGGAAAGAAACATCCGCTTCCTCTTTACGACGTCACCAAGGAAGATGGAGAGGAGACGACGTGAAGAGGTAAGGGGAATTTTAGTTTTAAAAAAATATATATATAAGGATTGAGGGTTCAGGGCAGGGGTAATTATAAGAAGTATTGGGGGCTGGGGGGTCACGTAAGGGTACAGGGGAGGGGTATAACCTTTACCAAGAGTATGCCCTTACCATGCATAAATTTACAACGAAAATCGTTGTAAAGGTATGCGTGGTAAAGGAATATTCGTGGTAAAGGTTATGCGTGGAAATAGCATTCCGTTGTAACGCATGCTTGGTAAAGGCATGCGTTGCAACGGAATGCTTTGTAACGACATACAACCGACATAGATTTTGCTTCTAGAATAGAGTCTGCATCTTAAGTGCACTTAGTGATCCAGAACGCTGAAAAATGTTCCAAATTGCCTTTAAATCCAACAACTTGGCTCAAAATCTCATCATCTAATGCCTTGTTGTTGTGTTACCGAAACTGGCACCTTACCACCAATAACTTGTGTGGTTCTGGAAGTTCAATGTGTTGCCTCACACTTGATAAGGCTCTAAAGCTTTGCTTCAATTATCAGTTTAGGCACACTCCTGGTCTCCTCACCCAGCCACCGGAGGACTAATAATTCCTCGCATCAAAAAGGCCAGCTGGGGGGGTAGGAGTTTCTTCAGCTGTGCCGCAAAAGCCTGGAACGGCCTACCCTTCCATCTCAGAAGTGCAACTGAGTTACTTTCATTCAGAAGGGGGCTTAAAACCTGGCTTTTTTCCCTGATCAGTCGGCTCATCTCAGCAACCAAGCAGGCAGCTACCAGCGCCAGGACACCTTTGGGTAACAGTGCGCTTTACAAGCATCAGTAACATAACATAACTTGACGCGCTGCGTTGATGATGCCACCTTATCCGATTCTCCAAGAGCTTGTGTGCAATACTGTGATTTCCCTGGACGCTTTGCATCATGATGAGTCTGCTAACACTCTTCTAGTAGGTCAGCGGCAGGAATTTCTTGAGACAACAGCCTTGTGGGCCATTTCAAATGCAACAAATTCTTTTTGCTTTTAACAGCATAACATAGTTTATGGGGTAAGAGCAAAATTACTGGCTAAGCACAAGCAATTTGTTAACAATAGTGTTGAATGTTGTATAATACTGCACACACTGCCGGTATGTTCCCCCTTGCTGCTGGAAACTCCACAGCTCAAGTGCTGCACTCTTCGTTGACCTGCGCTGCCAGTTAACTCCGCATCAGCATGTCTTGGTAACATGCTGAAATCTGTAACGGCCTTTTTGGCACGAAAGTCCCACTAAAACAGGATACAGATATTTAAATCAAGCAGGTCAAATGCCCAAGGCTTCTGTTGTCTACAAGCTCGAAGTTAAACACTTAAATGCCCTCCGTTGACTTCAGGCTGTCCAGTGTATAAGACACTTGTGGGGCTTCCAGGGCATTTCTCTTCTCTTTAGGCTTCAACCTCTTTTCCCTTTAGGATTCACTTTTTCTGGGCGAGGTTTAGCCACGAATGGAGATGGCCGCTTGATTCAGGGGCTCCGTGTGAGGTCAGGCCCTGGAAGGCGGTTGTGGCATCTCCCAACAAGGTGGGACCCATCCAATCGGTCCCCCCCTGCTGGCAGAGAATCCCGATGCCGGCGCTGCAGCGGTGACTAGCACCGACACCGAGCCTCCGGACCTCCTCCCCTGGTCCTGCACGCAGGGCCGGCTTTAGCGCTAGTGGCGCCCGATGCGACAATCACTTTTGGCGCCCCCACACCCCATGACCGCCGCCCCAGATTCTCTCAATACCACTGGGCAAAAGATTCCCTCATCTCTCCAATCATAAGTTATTGCTAAACCCAGCGCCCCCCCCCCCTGTGGTCAGCGCCCCCTCCACAGGTCAGCGCCCAGTGCAACCGCACCAATCGCACTGCCCTAAAGCCGGCCCTGCCTGCACGGCTCGGGGATCCCAGGACCTGCGCTGAGGGGTGGAGCCCCGGCCCCCAGTTATCTAGAAGGCCGGGCTGGGCCAATAACCACCGAGCCACTGTGCTTCAGCCTGGCGTCCACGACAACTGCCTCTCTCCTTATAGCGGCAGGGGTTTGACACACTGCTCCACCCCCCCCCCTGCCACATCTGCTATAACCCTCGTATGCGGGGCCGCGACCCACACTATCATCAGTGGTCCGACCGGGGCTGAAAACCGCCACAGCCCCCGGAGAGGCCCGAACAGACTGACGTCCAGCCTTGCCTACACAAGTGGTGGGGTTCCAGCCTACAGCTCCACCCCCACCCCAGCGCATCTGCCATTCCCCGCATTAGGGGCGCAGCCCACATTGCCCATGGGGGCCCGGGGCCATTATTAACATCAGTTGCCCTGCCAGCACCTCAGGATGTAAATCGCCCTCATTCAGAGTGGTGGGGTCCTGAACTGAAACTGCACGCCCACCGGGGCAGCCACTCGTACCATATATGTGACACAGTGAAAGGGCCCTACAATAACACTGTCTGAGAGACACCAGCCCGAAGAAGTCTACCGGCAGCATATGGTGTGCCCTGAGCGAGTGATCTGCGGAGGCCTGCAACCTACCCCAAACCCTTGCATGAAGCTGACCCCACCGGAGCCTAGCAGTGGACGTTATCTACGGCCAGTAAACCTACTCTAGACACTAGCTTCCTGCCAGCTGGACAAGCCAAGCCTTCGCTAGTAATTCACACATTGCCCCTGGATACCACGTGCCCACACTGGCAGTGAGTGATCCCCAGATCGTGGCACTTCGAGAGGGGCACCTACTGGATGCTGTTACTGGGCCCCCAGGCCTACCAGCTTCTCTACTTCTCTGCCCAGTTCTGGGGGGGGTTGGACCCCCTGCTACTCCACGGCAGTGCCAACTCCACCTGACTGTGAAATAATTGGTGCAGTCAACTGCAGTTGTCAACCCCTCCGCTGCTGAACGTGTAAGGACACTGTACCAAGGGGGAACACGGTACCTTCCACATCCTTTGAGTAGGGACAACCCCCACCCCCTGCCTGATAAAGGGCATGACCTCAAGTGAAGTGGCTGCCTAGAGGCTCTTGGCACACAGGGGCGAGGGCTGGTGTAGTTCACGCCCACAGCTTGCTGTTCACCTGCCCTCCTACCACTGATTATACTTCACTGGCAACAGGACACCCGCTGAATCCCTGCACAGCTTGCGCGAAGTCACCATTGTAACCTAGGGTGTCCTTTTACGGGTGCCATTTCACCACCTGCGGCCTGGCCCAGGGCCCCTACTATCACCAGCCCTGACCTACCATGGAGAGTCCGCCAACTGTAGTGCATGGTCAGGGGATGTCACCTGGCATAACCACGGTCAAACCTGCCTGACCGCTGCTTTTCACTGAGGCCCTCAACCTGCCCCACTATACATTCGCCCCCCTCCCCCGCCCGGCTCCCCCTACACTGGACCCCAACTCGATCCACAGCCGCTAGAGCCATGGACCCCACCATGTAGCGCATCTTAAAGGAAATCACCGCTATGGGCTGGCGTCTGGAGGGCCTGGACGCGAGCATTTCCACATTGATTTCGGATTCTAAATCCATCCGATCGGACATCGCAAGCTTCCAGACCATGGTGGATGGCCTGACACAACGAGTCTCCGTGCTGGAGGACCGCATCCACACCCTGCCCGAGTGAGACCAGTAACTCTTAATACTACGCAGCAAGGTGATAGATCTGGAGGACCAGAGCCAGCGAGACCATGTGCTCTTTTTTTGGATTTCCGGAGTCCACTGAGGGGACAGATGCTAAAACCTTCCTTAAAAATACCCTCCCGACACTTACCCGCCTAACCTTCGATCCTCCCTTGGAAATACAGCGAGCCCATCGCATAGGTCCACCAAAGCGTGGGGTACATACTTGCCCACAGCCCATCTAGCCGGTTTCTTGCATCATGAACAAGCAAGACAGTTAATCTTGGCGGTCCGGACCCATGGCCTGTACATCTACGAGGGACACAAGGTGCGGATGGCGGCAGATTTCTCCAGAGAAACAAACCAGCATCATAAAGCCTTCCTATCCTTTCGCCCCAAGCTTCAGCAGCTAGATATCAAATATGGACTCTTCGAACCTGCTCGCTTTAGGGTCACCATAGATGGGGAATCGAAGGAATTATTTGAATTGGGGGACCTGCACCGCTTTCTCACTGATCTCTCCACCCAAAACGTGGACAATGCCACCCCTGCACCCACGGCGGGGCCAGCCCCATCAGTCTTCCCACACCGCCGCTTCCAGCAACCACGAGTGGGGTCCCGGGGGTTCTCGGCACAGGGGCAGAGATCTCAACAGAGCGGCATGCTCTCAGGGAGACAGGAGCCAGGCTCTCCAAGCGGTGGCGGCACTCACGAATGAGCAGGACAGGGACAAGTCCCGCTCCCCCCTGAAGCCTGCCTCTGCTCTGGAGATCGGACCCTAAGGTCTCAATAGCCACGACGACCCCGATATTAGAGGAGGACTGCATCTGGAGAGATGACGACTGCAGACAGCAGATGGCTGAGTACCAACATGCCTTTTCATAGCCTACCTCTTTCTTTCTGATCTCTTGCTGATTGCTCTATGCCTTTCTTGTTGTTCTCTCTCTGCTTCTTATATACCAATGTTTGCCTAGCATATATTTCATTGTAATATGTTCCGTACGCACCCCCTCTATTCTTTGATCACTGCGTGCACCCGCACATCATCCTCCTACCTAGGCGGCTTTCAGACATCCCTTTCCCATGTTGTTTTCTGGCCCACTGCTCCCTTGCCCCCCGCACCCGATACGTTGTGCGCCCAGATTTCCAGGGGATCCGCTTGAAAGCGCGCCCCAGCACTGGCTCCCCCGCCCCACCACTGCACACCCCTCCTATGTCATCGCCATCCCAGCATTGTGCCATTAGCTGGAGGAGATGGGCCCCTGGCCCCGAATCGCCCCTAGGGACCTCGATACCATGGCCTCCTGCCACTGTCCCTGCACATCCGTCCGTACGTCCACATACGCAAGTATGTGTGCCCTGCAGCCTGGCTAGACCCCGGAAGGGGCCCTCCCTGCACTCCACTCCTGCAAGCCTAGGCCCGCAGCACAAAGTCTAGAGCCCTGGGTGCTACCCTTCTCGCTGCGCCCCCCCTACACATAACCCATCTACCTACCCTTCACTTCGTCGCCCCCCCCTCCTTTATATGCTCTGACCCCTCCAAGCGTGCCCTAGAACCGTGAGACTCCCTCTTCCCGTCCGGCCAATATCCATCTGCAGGAACCACTACAGCTTGCCTGGTTCTCCCTACCCACGTACCCCAATACACCCTTCCTATTTGAGTCCTTCCCATCCCTCTCTTTCCTACCCTTTTCTCTCCCACCCTCACCCCATCCTACCCCCACTCCCCTACTCTTTCCCCTGCTCCCTCCTCTTGATCAGGGTTTGACTGGCTGCCACCTGTTCTCCACTTTTGGCCCCCCCACACCATCGCTCTTACCCTCGGGGGACCTCGGGATCTAAATGCCTGCATCCGCATCGTGCATCCACAAATCCCTGCGCATCGTTTCCTGGAATGTCCATGGCCTCATGCATTACATTAAAAGGAGAAAGGTGTTTGCATACCTACAGGCTAAAAGAGTGGATGTGGCCCTCCTACAGGTGACACACCGAGATGACCTAGAAGTCGACAAACTGCGTTTCGACTGGGTGGGCAGAGTAATGCACAGCAGCACCTCAGGGGCCTCCACCGCCGCAAACCGTTCGCAGCGAGCATGTGGAATAACGAAGATCATCCGCAAATCGCATCCCGTCAAGGTGGCAAAGACATGGTCCGACCCGGAGGGCAGATATGGATTTGCAAAGCTAAAGGTGGGATATAGGTCTCTATGCATGGGTTTGGTATTCTCACCGTCGGGGAGTAAACATGCCTTCCTCCTCCAGCTAAATTGCCTACTGGTGGAGATCAGTGCATCTAGGTACATCATCGGCGGGGACTGGTACCTTGACCGAGATGTGATTCTTGACAGGACAAGCCCCCTAGATAAGGCAAACGATGCAGATAGAGCCTTGTTGGGAGATAGTACATCTGACCATGGCCTCATGGATCATTGGTGTCTCTTCCACCCGATGGACAAGGAATATACCTTCCTGTCATCGGTACATGGCACGCAATCCAGATTGGACTACTTCTTCATCTCACACCTGGTAGTGACACTTGCTGGTGAATCTCATATCTTAGAAGCAGCCCTATCTGACCATTCTCTGATCCTGCTGTCCTTGGATGTGGGACCGACCTCCCCGGGCTGCAAACCGTGGCACCTGAACATACAAAGATATAGCTCCCTCCACAGTAAGGCCCAAATCTGGGCCCATGTCTCTGAATATATGATGAATCACAAGTATTCTGTGGACTCCCACAGGGTGCTTTGGTCGGCCGCGAAGGCAACCCTCCAAGGCCAGCTGATGCGGGAACCTGCTGTGGCCAATAAACAAGCCTCTCTATGTAGCGCCGAGCTGGAGTTACAGATTATTAACCTTAACCGCCTCTATTCTTCCCACCCCACTGTACCCAATCGCCACCTGGAACAGGCCTGCATGGCCCTCAACAGTCTCTATACTTCATGCGCTGAGTATGCTCTTCAGCGCATGAAAGGGAAACACTATGAGCAGGGAAAGAAGGCAGGCCTAGCTCCGGCCGCGTGAGGCAGCCATGGCCATACCGGCTATCACATCGGCATCAGGGGAGATGCTCACGCTACCCCAGGCCATTGTTAATGAGTTTGCATCTTTCTACGGTGCTCTCTACATGCCGGAGGCACTGGCAGGTGAGGAGCTGATCGCTGCCTTCCTTGAGAATGGCGACCTCCCACGTTGAACGGACAAAGGCTATGAACTCCTAGCTGGGGACATTAGTAAGGAGGAGATTGTGGTGCCCATTTCTCAGTTACCCTATCACAAAGCCCCAGGAGAGGATGGCTTTCCTGTGGAATTCTAATGATGGGCAGGGTAGGAGGTGATCGACTCCCTACATGTGGCCTTCCAGGAGGCGGAGTGAACGGCCTCTTTGGGATCTCTCTGTAACAGGGCGGTGATCGCGATCCTCCCCTCCCCAGGAAGAGACCCGCTGCTGTGTAGCAGCAACCGACTAATATCTCTCCTAAACAGTGACATTAAGATCCTCGCGAGCATACTGGCATTGCGTTTAAAAGCGGTCCTCCCCTCCCTCATCCACAATTCCCAGGTTGGCTTCATACTGGGCTGTTCCTCCACGAACCACCTACGCACCCTAGTGAATGCTCTCTGGACTGCCAGAGACATACCAGAGGAAGCAGCGGCTCTCTCCCTAGATGCCAAAAAGGCATTCGATCGCATTGAGTGGGGGTACCTCTTTGCCACCATGAAACGGTTTGAACTGGGAGTTCAGTTAATTTCTAAGGTACAGCTGTTGTGCGACTGCCCAACAGCCCAGATCAACTAAGGAGGGTTCATCGCTGACCCTTTCCAGATTCGGAGGGGCACACGCCATGGCTGCCCACTCTCTCCACTCCTATTGGCAATGGAGCCTCTGGCCTCCGTCATCCGTCACTCTCCAAGGGCGGCCTCTCCAAGATATATCTTTATGCTGACAACATTCTGCTCACTCTAAGAAATCTTGGCAGCTCCCTCCCAGCGCTACTGGAAACCATAGACAACTTCTCATCCTTGTCCAGCTACAAGGTAAACTGGGACAAGAGAGAAGCCCTCCAGCTGTCGAACTGCACCACAATAGCGGTGATCCACGGATTCCCGTTCCGCTGGAAAGCCTCTCGGCTTAAATTCCTGGGCATATTGGTCAACAGGGGCCTAATTGAGATAGTCACAGACAACCTGACCCCCCTCATCACACAGATTAAACAGAGTTTTGGTCACTGCTGGGGTATTCTATATGGGGCAGGGCACAGGCCGTGAGGATGGTCTCGTTGCTGCGCTTCACATACGCACTCCGCATGCTCCCCATCACCGTACCATTGACCACACTACGTCTCATTGACTCCCGGATACAAGCCTTCGTCAACCCGATCCACTCGGCCCGACTAGCTGCAGCCAAACTATTGGCACGTTGCTCCTGCGGTGGCCTGGGATTACCTTTGGTGGAACACTACTCTTTGGCCTTGCTCAACTCACCTATTTAATGCCGGGCACCCCGGACCCCCCACAATGGGTTAGCGCCATTCACTTCTCACCCACGACGAGGGACTCTGCCTTCTCTATGGGGCCCGTGTACCTCAATCTTCACACTCCCATCCAGTGCTGCAAGCCATGTCCAAGGCCTGGCTCCGCGCCCATTGCCTCTTCGAAGTGGATTACGGACCACATAACAGGGTGCCACTATGGGGCAATGATAGTTTCCGTAAGACGGCTGGACCATTTGCTGGCTGCAGTGGGTTGAGGCGGGTATTCACACATTGGACCAGGAACTGCTAGACGGCGACTTGAAATCTTTTAATCACTTGAGGGAGGAATTTGGCCTCCACCCGTGACAGACCTTGCACTCCCTACAACTGCAGCATTGCCTACAGCTCTGCCTAGGCCCCTCTACAAGGTCTTTGTCATCTTCACCAGTTGTGGAATACCTATACACATGGGTCTGACATCGGGGTGTGATGTCGGGGCTTTACAGCAAAACTCATGAACCATCTCTTTTCACAACCCCTCTCCTGCAGCCTACACATCAAATGGCAGAACCGTCTTAAGATCACCATTGAGGCAGAGCACTGGCCTGAAGTCCTAGAAGCCCTGGACAAAGGCACTCTGGAAGCCCGATTGAAATTCTGCTTGTTCAAGATGCTCCATGAGTGGTACTGGACCCCACAAAAACTGCAAAGGGCTCGTCTCCCACCTCACTCGAACTGCTGGAAGTGTGCAGCCACCCAATGCGACCTTACCCAAATCCTATGCGACTGCCCTTCAATCTTTCTGGAGCTATGTAGGGGATACCTTGGGGATGTCAATGCCGCTTCAGCTCCCCCTCACTCCCCGTTATCTTCTTACATGCTCTTAGAGGCTCTCCGCCAATGGTGTTCACCCATACCTCCCTCTCAGGAAGTCTGGATGGCGGCAATGATACAGAGAGCATTCTATGAACGCGTCATCAATGGCATGCAAGCCCAGACTGAGATGTTCACCCAGACATGGGCGCCTTTCCTTCAGGATGCTCCCTAATGCTGATCACACCAACACTGATTTCCCCCCCCCCCCCACGCCTCAACTGATCACAGCGGCCTATCACCCGGTGCAGTGATATAGGCCCCTCTGGGTTACTTCTCTGGTTTCCACACCCACCTTAGCCCCCACCTACCACCACCCCACCCCTACCTTCACCCCCCCTTCTTTGTACCTGGCCCCCATTTCACCTGCCCTCTATCTCCCCCTCTTTGTATCCCTCCCCTCACTCCCACCTCCCCATCTTCCCCCGTTTCTTCCCTATCCCTTACCACCTCACCTTTCCTTCCCTCCCCCTTGCCACCTCCCCTTTCCCTCCCCATCGCCGGGCACGCAGACAAATGGATCTCAATTAGAGAAGACCACTAATGCCGTACATCTGCACACTGGGCGCACCACCACCCTAGGGTCATAGGACACCCTCTCCTTCTCCCCCCCGCCCCCCATTCCTTCTCCCCACCTGCACCCAACCCGCTACCCCTGCCCTTCCCTAATTGGGGCACTTTTCTCCATGGCTCGGGATTTGCAGTCTACCGCACCTTGTGACACAGACCAGTCTTTCCCCTCTACCCAGTCTTGCCCTCTTCACCCCTGCACCGCGCACACATCCCGGGCACCTATCCCCTCTTCTCCCCCCTTTTCCCCTGCCTCTTAAGTCGACTCTTCGAAAGGGCTGCCGCACTGCTAGCACTGAGTGTCAATGCCCACTAAACCACAATCGACAGCCGAGGTTCGGCATACAGAAATTGGGCGAAAGGCCGGATACCAGTTGTTAGTTATTGACCCTTCCCTCCCCCTTATAACCCAGCCGCTTCTCTCTCCTCTCCCCATCCCCCCGTTTCTCCCCACCCTTCCTAACCCACATGCTTTCTTTATATTGCACCATTCAATGTTGTGGTTTACTGTTGCATTCTGTGTGCATTTGAAACTCTGTTTTACAACTCTACTGGAATTATAAAAATAAATACTAGATAGTATTCCCTTTTTCTTCATCTCCTTTCTCTTAGTTTCTTGTAGACTTTTTCTCTCCCATGTCCTTTAACACATAGGTAAGTTTGCAATTGTTGCAATCAATGAAAGATCCTTTGTAGGCAGGTAGTGTAGGTTTCATGATGTTTATTTGAAGATAATAGGCTTAGTTACAGGTTACAGATGTAATATAAATGTAACATCAATGCCCCACCAGGAGCAGCCTCCTGCTGCTCAGCCTCTGCTCTCCAGCTGATCTCTCAAGCATATATAAACATTCTATGACCTCGTGCGCACACACACACACACACACACACGCCGAGCAGCAGGTATCATGGAAACTAGGGAGAGAATGTAATATACTTAATTCAGGAAAGAACGCATTTCCCTCCCTTAGAAATAATAAACCTACATAATGGGTATCTTTCAACCCTATACTCATCCCAAACCAGGACATCTTGTGACAAAGGCAAAGAAAAGGGCCTCTCTCACCCCACTCTCATCCCCAAAGCTAAGGGCGTCTTGTGTACACAGGTAGCAATTCATACCGGCCGAGCAGCAGGTATCATGGGAACTAGGGAGAAAATGCATTATACTTAATTCAGGATAGAACAGTATGGTTTATCCTCTCTCGTAGGACATGTTGCAATTGTATAGCAGTCCATCAATATGACATAGCACTAAAATAACATAATTCTTGAGCATCTCTTGCTGCTTTGTGCACCAACTGAGTTTGCCCTTTCATCCTAAGACGCACTAGCAGACCAGGAGTGTTCATTTTGCTGCTCATGGCAGTGGCTGCTACCAATTTCTGTTTAAATAAATCTGCACCTCATGCCTCGCCTTCATGGTCTCCATCACATATACAGTCCACAGTCGTCGGTATGATCAGCTATACATGGCGGCTGAAGCTTCATGCATTTTAGTTGGTAATGATTTCAATTTTTACACCTCTTTGAACCCTTAGGTTTGTGTAGTGCCATGCTCTGTACAGAGCTACTCTAAAGTATCACTCAAAATGGCCACCACTTTTTAATCACAACACTCAAACCAGCACAGCAGCTATCTATTTATCTATCCAGTTCGCAAATTTGCTTTTCTTTATGCAAATTTGGAGACCAAAACTTCCCAGCCATATACACCATGGCTCTCCGGAAACCTAGCTTGAAAGAAAAGGCCCCTCACATTTAATACTGTTATGAAGAGAAAAAACACTGGTTTGGTTCAATAGAATCTTTATTCACATCCTTTCACCACCACGTTCCAGTCCGCTGTGGAACCTTCAGGTCCACAATCACTGGCACATTTCAACAGGGTCAGGACAGGAGCGGAGGAGGAATGTACCATATAGATAAATTATAACACACCTCCTTTAATAGGGAGAAAATAAAAACAACAACAAGGTATATAACAAACAAACTCTGAGCTCAAAACAGACGAGAAGATAATGACTCCTAAATGATATACATAGTATGCATACACGATACCCAAAGCAGAGTAAAAGTCATACTCTAAGTTATGGATAATGCTATAATCCCTGTGCCAAACAGCACAGAATTCAAGTCCTTTCACCACCACAAGTGCCAGTCAGCTCTGGCCTCTGGCGTGTTTTTACGCCCATCTTTTCGCTTCATGCTGATGGGCTTGATCCAGCTCGACTAAAACAAATTTGTTTCCCCCTATGACATTGATCCAGAAACACTTACTCTTTCCTAGCATACAATCCTCATGTCGGTGGGGCCCATAGCGCTGCATACATACAATGACTCAAATCTCTGGATCGTGAGCACTGTAAGAGGAAAAATGAGCTGCTGGACAGGCGGGATACCTTTTTAGAAATATTGACAGAATAATCTATACATTATATACATTTACTTTAGATCCTGTCGGTTCTAAACATCAAGGTACACCGCTATTTGGTCGATGGACCAACTAGTAGGTTCAGTTGATGGCGATTAAGACCAGCTTAACCACAATTAGAGCCTTAAACATTTATAATTCACAATTTTAGTTTAAAGAACCACAGACTCATTTTAGAGTTAAAATATAATTTTATCTAGATTCTTTAAGCATGAAAGGAAATTTCTTTATTAGACGCATTTAGAAATATCAATCAACATTTAGGAATATTTAGTAAAGAAATAGAAAATTACTCATTACCCTCGGCCTAAGGGCGATGACCTGAATGGTTCACCAAAAGCAGACGAACCGCAGATTACAGGATAGGACTCCCAAACTTACTGACTGTCCCACTAACCTCCTCGGACGTACCTCCTGGGGCAATTCCCGCAACGATCTCGTTCCTTTCCCAGTCAAAGTTCGAGGTCCAAAAATGACAGTCTCTTGCAGCATCAAGGTGGAAAATGAAAAAGCAAGTTTTTTATAACGTGGAAACAAACTCTCTTATACTCTTTTTCTGGCTCGCTACACTCAAAAGTTGCAATCCTTAGGGGCAGAAATCACGCTAATTGGTCCATTTGGAGGGGTGGTGATGGTCACCTCATCGCCCTCCTTTGTTCTATCCGGTTTGGGGGACAATAGCGCACACATTAAATTCGAGGATCACGTTGTCAAAAGTAGTTGAATTTGTTAGTCCATCTTGCAACATTTTTGATAGTCACACGTTAGTTCATTCCTTGTCGTTCGTGGGATTAATCGGTTTCCCAGGCACAGGCGTTGAACTTTTGGCTCGATCTTTATTGCAGGTCACTTGACCTTGACATCTTTCACTCCGGGCACAAACTGCATACACGTGACTTTGGATCTTTACACTGAGTCGGCGTGGAAGCCATCTTTTTCACGACACGCTTTCTCATCCTTCCCGGTGGCCATTTTGGAAGCATGACCTAACAGGCCTGAACGAAACTATCATAAAAACAAACACAACCATAATTAAAACAAAAAAATAAGCCTTTCTGTTTACCACCCGCCGTTCTAAAGACCCATGTTAATGTTACCTAGCGAAGAGCGACATTTAAAGCCGTTTTACTTACCATCCGGATTCTATGCCACCACACAATTTCTACTATGCAACACAAATCATGCAATTTGTCTTATTATTACGCAAATCATAAAACTAACGTTAATCAACTTCACATTTGTAAGTAAATTACATTTTAGTGACATTTAGCAATTTCCCTTGTGTACTGTTTTAAAAGAAAAAAAAATGTATTTGTTGATTAGTTCATGCAATGCAAACAGTATCATTAGTTTATAAAGTTATTAATTACCTTGGGGTACAAAAATTATTTTGTTTTCCCCTGCTCCATCAGGCACAGCTATTTGCGGCCTGTCTTTCGCTTCATGCTGATGGGCACAGCTATTCGCGGCCTGTCTTTCGCTTCATGCTGGTGGGCACAGCTATTCACGGCCTGTCTTTCACTTTATGCTGGTGGGCACAGCTATTCACGGCCTGTCTTTCGCTTCATGCTGATGGGCACAGCTATTCACGGCCTGTCTTTCGTTTTATGCTGATGGGCACAGCTATTCGCGGCCTGTCTTTCGCTTCATGCTGATGGGCACAGCTATTCACGGCCTGTCTTTCGCTTCATGCTGATGGGCACAGCTATTCACGGCCTGTCTTTCGCTTCATGCTGATGGGCACAGCTATTCACGGCCTGTATTTCGCTTCAAGCTGATGGGCACAGCTATTCACGGCCTGTCTTTCGCTTTATGCTGATGGGCACAGCTATTCGCGGCCTGTCTTTCGCTTCATGCTGATGGGCACAGCTATTCACGACCTGTCTTTCACTTTATGCTGGTGGGCACAGCTATTCACGGCCTGTCTTTTGCTTCATGCTGGTGGGCACAGCTATTCACGGCCTGTCTTTCGCTTTATGCTGATGGGCACAGCTATTCACGGCCTTTCTTTCGCTTCATGCTGGTGGGCACAGCTATTCACGGCCTGTCTTTCGCTTTATGCTGATGGGCACAGCTATTCGCGGCCTGTCTTTCGCTTCATGCTGATGGGCACAGCTATTCGCGGCCTGTCTTTCGCTTCATGCTGATGGGCACAGCTATTCACGGCCTGTCTTTCACTTTATGCTGATGGGCACAGCTATTCACGGCCTGTATTTCGCATCATGCTGATGGGCACAGCTATTCACGGCCTGTCTTTCGCTTCATGCTGATGGGCACAGCTATTCACGGCCTGTCTTTCGCTTCATGCTGATGGGCACAGCTATTCACGGCCTGTCTTTCGCTTCATGCTGATGGGCACAGCTATTCACGGCCTGTCTTTCGCTTCATGCTGATGGGCACAGCTATTCACGGCCTGTCTTTCGCTTCATGCTGATGGGCACAGCTATTCGCGGCCTGTCTTTCGCTTCATGCTGGTGGGCACAGCTATTCACGGCCTGTCTTTCGCTTCATGCTGGTGGGCACAGCTATTCACGGCCTGTCTTTCGCTTCATGCTGATGGGCACAGCTATTCACGGCCTGTCTTTCACTTTATGCTGATGGGCACAGCTATTCGCGGCCTGTCTTTCGCTTCATGCTGATGGGCACAGCTATTCGCGGCCTGTCTTTCGCTTCATGCTGGTGGGCACAGCTATTCGCGGCCTGTCTTTCGCGTCATGCTGATGGGCACAGCTATTCACGGCCTGTCTTTCGCTTCATGCTGATGGGCACAGCTATTCACGGCCTGTCTTTCGCTTCATGCTGATGGGCACAGCTATTCACGGCCTGTCTTTCGCTTCATGCTGGTGGGCACAGCTATTCACGGCCTGTCTTTCGCTTCATGCTGATGGGTACAGCTGTTTTCGTCTTCCTCCATGAAGATGCACAGCATCTGGAGGAAGATTTTCTTGTTGGATGTTATCCTCAGCTGAAGAATTTCCTTTTCTTGAAACCTTGGTGTGAATATTTTATTTTTACAACGCTATTTCACGCTGACGGGCACAGCAGCTGTTATCCTTCTCGTTCAGCCTGTCAGCTGATCATCCCACTGATGGGCACAGCATTTACTGGTTCTAAGTATTCTTTCTCTCTATGCATTTTTCTGGTGTGCGAAGACATAACTTTGTTATTATAAGTACTCTTTTATTCCGTGTACCGTTTCTTACAATAACAATGCTTTATTGATTTAAGTGTAATGCTTTTCCATTACCATCCGGGCTGGGACAGCTCTTGGTGAGGAGTTTTCAGCAACATCAATTCCTCATGGATCAAATGTTCTACTAATCCCAATTTCTTTTGTGTTAGTTGTGCTGGTTGTAAATTTCGTATGGCCAGGCCTTATCTCTCTTGTCTCTATATACTGTGACTTTGGGGAAGTGTGTAGTACAGTTATTATCCCTGTTTGGTCAATATTTTCTTAGCAAATTATACACTAAGCAACAAATATGTCTCAATCACCTGGGATTTAAAATGAAGTGGGAGAGCATAATCTACCTTGGAAGCAATGGAAAGGGTTGTTTGAATCTTATAGCTATTGGAGGGAGGGATTCACCTCCCTGCGTAAACAACACCTTTTGCTTAAAAATTTAGTGGTGGAGGGTCACAAAACGTATAACATCAGAGTCTTCCCAGGATGATGGAGAGAGGGATGAGAATGTATATCAAGTTGCGATTTACAACTTAGAGAAACATTTTGGTAAAAAGATAAACGTGTTGTTAGAAAGACATATGTTTTTTTCTAGAGTGCAATGGAAAGATGAAATCTTCCATTGCTGTTTTGAAGGGGTTATCCAATACTTGAAAGTTTGAACGTTTAACAGATTCCCTGATCAGGGATCAGTTAGAAAAGTGCATTTATAATTCCAAAATTCAAGAGAACGTATTAGTTGTTAATTCTGATCTCAAAGAAGCTGTTGACATTGCAGTAAGAATAGAACATACGGCTGACTGCATCAAAGAAATGAAAAAAAGGTTTTGATCCCATTGCATGGGTAAATGTGATAAATAAGCAAGACCCTGTCAAAGAATCTAAACACAAAAACCAAAATCTGATTCCCAATGTTATAAATGTGGGAGCCCAAATCATCTTGCTAATAACGTATCTGGTCAGGCCAGATTGGTGGTAGGCCTCAAATGTGGGAAGAAGGACCATTTGGCTAGAGTATGCAGAGATGTACGTTCAAAACTGGTGTTGCTTGTGGAACAAGATAAACCATGTGAGGCTAAATTGATATTTTAATTATAGAGTTGTACTGGTGTAACAAGTTTTCCATCTTGCAGAATCACTCTTGATAACAAACCTTTTACACTGTTCGCGGACACATGTTCACACTGTACCTTGGTTGACAAGGACTTGTTTTCACAAGTGTTCCCTGACATGCGGAAGGATTTAGAAGTCCCTGACATCAAACCGGGGGGGGGATACAATGGGGACCCTTTACCGTTATTGGGGATGGAACACAGTAGGAAGAATCTATGTCAAGGAAAAAGGTTCCAATTTATTAGGCTGGAGACATCAAAAAGAACTGGGAATCAAACTAGACCCCAACAGTCCTGGCCAGGTGCTCCTAGTAGATCCTTCTTTATGTGGAAATGTCTGCAGCAAATTCCCAGAGGTGTTCACAAAGAAGTTAGGTTTATTAAAAAAGTTATCAACATTGCATTAAACTTAAATCCAAGGCTAAGCCTGAAGCACACAATGTAAGACCTATTCCTCACATGATGCATGCCCCTTTGAGGAAAGTACTGGACAGACGTTTCGAGTTGGGAGTGATCGAGCCTATAGAGAGTTCACAATGGTTGGCTCCGGTAGTTCTAGCAACTAAAACCTCCAACAAAGACACAAGATTATGCATAAATCTCGGGAGTCTCAACAATAACATATGGTTGAACAGACATCCCCTGCTGTCCTCAGTTTGATTAAAGGTGCAAGCTGTTTTAGACTTATCCTCTGCATATCACCAGGTGTAGTTACATCCTGACTCACGCCACCTCTCCTCCTTTGTAACTCCCTTGGGTGAATTCCAATACTTATGCATGCCTTTTGGCTTAGTGTCCTCTGCGGCCACTTTTCAGCTTCATTTTGGTGGGTCTGCTGCACTGCTATTTCTCATCATCTTGTTGGAACTTTGTAAATTCTGGAGCAAAGCTTCCATGACAATATTCTTAGAAATCTTTATAGATATCAGCCAACGTTCATCAGATGAGACCTCTACCCCCTGGTTAGTAAGACACACCGCTTTGTGAACCTTATTGAGTGTAAAAAACGCAAGCCAGATAAGTAGTTTGACACAAATGTCTTTCCTTCCCAGTGTGATTCCAAACACTCAATCAGATGTCTTAACCTCCTCAACCAAGAGTTTCAATCAAGTTCCCAAAACATCAATCCGATTTAAATGCCTCCAACCTCCCAGTAAAGCCATGCTCAGGAGCAGCTATCGAACCAAATCAGACCACACTTGGCCTTGAAATCATAAATGCCTCCCTCCAACATGGAAGAGTGCACATTAAACTAAAGCAAGCTGTAATAATCCCACCCGCCCCTACTGAAGAAACAAACTACAGCCATTCGGAGCCATAAAAAAGAACCATCTCAAACCTCTCCATCATTAACAAAATCCTAGAGAGTGAAGTCACAAGGTGGGTTCATTATTTTATCAAAACCAATAACCTGTTACATGATCGTTAGGATTCAGGCAGAGGAGGGACACAGGAGCAGCAATTTCATACATCACGTAAGAACTTTCATCCTTCCTAATGCAGGGCAATCTGATATTCTCATCCTACTCGACCTATTAGCAGCATATGACACAGTAAACTGTAAGTTTCTGCTGAGTCGCCTAGACAACTGGGCCCAGATGACTAGACCAGAACTCTCAAACCAAGATATGAACATAACATCCCTGAATCCTATCTACCACTGGATGACGGATGGCTACCGCCACCTAAACATTTGAAAAACCATAATCCTAATAATCATCAAGATCATATGATCCGCTTCCTGTTCAAATGTCCAAAGGTACAAGGCGATGCTTTGGTTCCAAGTCAATTGGTGAGAATCCCCGGATTCAGTATAATAAAACATTTTCCATTAAACACTAGTTCACAATAGTTGTCAGAAGCATCATCCACCACCTCCTGGTAATTCAAATGCTTGTCCACTTTTCCCACATAGACAACCAATTGACCTCACCAGGAGAATGGTCCTATCGTGACTTGGCTAAGGCAACATAGTTTACACTGATGCAAATAAAAGGACGTACACAAACTTCACAGTAGTCAAAATCAGGCAGTCAGAATCTGCCTGTGTAAAGAAACATGAGCACATCATACCAGCTCACTACTGACTCCAGGTGGAACAGAGGGTCGAATTCAAACTCCTGTGCACAGTTTTCCTACGGTCAGGCCCCGTGCCAAACCCAGCAGGCACTTGCAGCTGAGTATGTGATGTTACACCATCAAGGGTGTAATATTAGTAAGAAGGACCTACTGAATTTGTGAAAGGCTCAGAACCAAAGTATAAAAAGTGGGCCTATTGGCTTTAAGGAGGGGTCAGCACATGAACATTCATAAAGCATACCTATTGTTTTTGTCAAAAAGTCACTAATATTTATAATCAAATGTATATGTACATTCGCTATTCTTCCCCTTCTATTATATATATTTTTTTAAATGAACGTTTGTTCTCACCCGGGACATCCACAGCTTTAATTTTTGTAGTGTGCTTTGAGGGGAGCCACAAGGTCACGGCTGGCTCCCCGAAATCCGCCCCATTCAATGGGCGATGCAGCAGCCGAACATAGCATTTTTTTTTTAAGCACAAATTCTCCGAGTTCACAGTAAAATGATAGTTACTCAGCCCCCTTATTTTATTTATTTATTTTTTTCTAGCTTTTTTTTTCAGGAGAGTGAGTCCCAGAGAACTACAATGGCTGCCATTGCTTCTTTGATTATGTGGTGAACTTCTCTCTAGATCGGTTAGCTCCGCTGATCCTCTGCAGTGTGAAATATATATATATTCACTGAAAAAACCATAGGTTTTAGGGACAGTTATAGTTAGTTGGACATTTCACTCGTACAAAACCATAGAAATTCCCCGTTATAGTTAGTTCAGCTAACTATAACTCGCGCCCGCAATGCACTGCTGATGACGTCACATATTACATCACTCATGACATGGTCAGTGACATCACTGATGACATCACTGATGACATCTCAAATGACATCACTGATGACATCACTGATGACATCATCCAGTGACTGTGTGTTTCTGTAAAGTTTAAATATGTTTAATATATATAGGGAAAGGCGTATTGAAGAATGAGTGGGTGTATAAGTGTCTGAATGGATGATTTAGTACGTGAGTGACTGACTCTACCAGTGAGTGATTAAATGTATCTTACTGAATGCATGGGTTAGTGACTAAACTGTGTGAATGTCTGTATCCGTCTGTCTGTTGGTTTGTAAGCGGCTGCATGGCTTTCTGAATAGCTACATGAGTGTCTACATGGGTTATTGATTGATTGTCTGAGTATCTGTATGGGTGCCTGAGTGTTTGTGTGGGTGGGGTGTGTGTGACTCTGCATAGATGTGTGAGTTGGTGATTCACTGGGTGCATGGTTTCAAGAGTGCATCTGTGATGGACTGTATGGGTGGGTGAGTGTGTGTATGGGTGTGTTAGTGATTGAATGTATATCTCAGTGGTACATGTGTGAGTAACTACATATGTGAAAGGCAGTATATATGTGTGTTGGAGTATATAAATGGCTATAAGT
This sequence comes from Calotriton arnoldi, assembly GCA_963921515.1. Taxonomy (NCBI): domain Eukaryota; kingdom Metazoa; phylum Chordata; class Amphibia; order Caudata; family Salamandridae; genus Calotriton; species Calotriton arnoldi. Next base: position 132,606 of record CAWUFW010019740.1, on the reverse strand, counting down.
GAGAGTGTGTGATTGTGAGAGTGGCTGTATGGATGAGTGTGTACTTGTATCAGTGATTGTATAAGAGCGTAAGAATGTGCTAGTATTTGTATGAGTAAGTGAGCTGGTGTGTGTATAACTGTATAGGTGAGTAAATGGGTGTGTGATTAAGTTTTTGCATGACTGACTAGGTGTGTGAGTACCTCTATGGATGAGTGGCGGTGTGTGAGTGTTTATATAGGTGTATGAGTGCATATGATAGTCCTGTACTGAGTGACTAAGTATGAGTGACTGTACGGGTGAGTGAGTGGATGTGTGTGTAGACCTAAGAATCAGTGAGTGGGTATGTAGTTTTTGGTGTTGGAGTGTCTATGGTTTTGAGAATGGCAGTCTGTAATTTAGAGTGGGTGTATCAAAAGTTATATTAGGGTGTGAGAAGATGCATGAAATTATCACATGGATGATGTCATCAGTGATGTCATTTGAGATGTCATCAGTGATGTCATCAGTGATGTCATTGACCATGTCATGAGTGATGTAATATGTGACGTCATCAGCAGTGCATTGCGGGGGCGCGAGTTATAGTTAGCTGAACTAACTATAACGGGGAATTTCTATGGTTTTGTACGAGTGAAATGTCCAACTAACTATAACTGTCCCTAAAACCTATGGTTTTTTCAGTGAATTTCAAAGGTTTTTTAAATGCTAGTTTCTAACTATGCCTACAGAGGTAGGACATGTGAAGAAAGAAGAAAAAACACACAGAAAGAAGCAAAAGATGTGCAGAAAGAACCAACAGAGGAGCAGAAAGAGGCCTTGTTGCAAAATCATCCTGTGCCCACAACTTTTTCAGATGGGTACTGGTGGTAACTGACTCTGACTAACCAGAGCCAGTGCTATGCTAAAAGACACTTAGAATACAGTGAAAACACCTACATACACTAGGGAACACTATGCGTTGGGGTACCCCTGTGATTAGCATGACCTCCTCTGCAAGTCCCTAGTACATAATAGGGCAGGGGATTAAAACTTCCTCTTAAAACGCGCTACAGGGCGCGTTTGCACAGTGGTGAAGGGAGGGGGCCTGAGGTGACATGTGTGCAAACGCACCCCGTGGCGTGTTTTAAGTTGCGGGATTAAGTCCCCTTGAATTCTGAGGGTCCCTGGGGCCCAACTAGCCCCCAGGTACCTACAGTTAGGACCACAGAGCTGAGTTGCAGAGAGGCGTTCCGAGGCCACGCACCTTTTTCACCTCTCTGCAACGCAACTCTGTTGTGCTTACTGAAGGTACCTGGTGGGCTAGTTGGCCCCCAGGGTCCCTCAGGATTCAAAGGGAATTAATTCCCCAACTTAAAACGCACCACAGGGCGTGTTTGCGCACATGTCACCTGAGGCCCCGCCCCTCCCTTCACCACTGTGCAAACGCGCCCAGTGGTGCGTTTTAAGTTGGGGGATTAGGTCACCTTGAATCCTGAGGGTCCCTGGGGCCCAACTAGCCCACTAGGTACTTCCAGTAAGCACCACAGGCCTGCGTTGCAACGCCTGTAACAAATTGTGCAGTTGTGTTTAGGTAGTGAAGAGGGTCGTGCTGGGGGTAGTGTTTTAGGGTGTAGGGTAGTGCAGTGGTGTTTGTGTAGTGTAGGGGGTCATGCTGGGGGTAGATTTAGGGTTTAGGGTAGTGCAGTGGTGTTTGGGTAGTGTAGGGAGTCGTGCTGGGGGAGTGTTTTAGGGTTTAGGGTAGTGCAGTGGTGTTTGGGTAGTGTAGGGGTCGTGCTGGGGTAGTGTTTTAGGGTTTAGGGTAGTGCAGTGGTGTTTGGGTAGTGTAGGGGTCGTGCTGGGGTAGTGTTTTAGGGTTTAGGGTAGTGCAGTGGTGTTTGGGTAGTGTAGGGGTACTGCTGGGGTTAGTTTTTAGGGTTTAGGGTAGTGCAGTGGTGTTTGGGTAGTGTAGTGGTTCGTGCTGGGGGTAGTTTTTAGGGTTTAGGGTAGTGCAGTGTTTGTGTAGTGTAGGGGTAGTGTTTTAGGGTTTAGGGTAGTGCAGTGGTGTTTGTGTAGTGTAGGAGGTCGTCGTTTAGGGTTTAGGGTAGTGCAGTGGTCTTTGGGTAGTGTAGGGAGTCGTGCGGGGGTAGTGTTTTAGGGTTTAGGGTAGTGTAGGGGTCATGCGGGGGTAGTGTTTTAGGGATTAGGGTAGTGCATTGGTGTTTGGGTAGTGTAGGGGGTCATGTGGGGGTAGTGTTTTAGGGTTTAGGGCAGTGCAGTGGTGTTTGGGTAGTGTAGGGGGTCGTGCTGGGGGAGTGTTTTAGGGTTTAGGGCAGTGCAGTGGTGTTCGGGTAGTGTAGGGTGTCGTGCTGGGGGAGTGTTTTAGGGTTTAGGGCAGTGCAGTGGTGTTCGGGTAGTGTAGGGAGTCGTGCTGGGGGAGTGTTTGAGGGTTTAGGGCAGTGCAGACGTGTTCGGGTAGTGTAGGGGTTGTGCTGGGGGTAGTATTTTAGGGTTTAGGGTAGTGCAGTGGTGTTCGGGTAGTGTAGGGGGTCGTGCTGGGGGTAGTGTTCTAGGGTTTAGAGCAGTGCAGTGGTGTTTGGGCAGTGTAGGGGGTAATGCTGGGAGTGGTGTTTTAGGGTTTAGGGCAGTGCAGTGGTGTTCGGGCAGTATACGGGGTCGTGCTGGGGGTGGTGTTTCAGGGTTTAGGGCAGTGCAGTGGTGTTCAGGCAGTGTAGGGGTGGTGTTTCAGGGTTTAGGGCAGTGCAGTGGTGTTTGGGCAGTGTAGGGGTCGTGCAGGGGGTGGTGTTTCAGGGTTTAGGGCAGTGGTGTTCGGGCAGTGTAGGGGTCATGCTGGGGTGGTGTTTCAGGGTTTGGGGCAGTGCAGTGGTGTTCGAGCAGTAAAGGGGGTCATGCTGGGGGTGGTGTTTCAGGGTTTAGGGCAGTGCAGTGGTGTTTGGGCAGTGTAGGGGGCGGTGCAGGGGTGGTGTTTCAGGGTTTAGGGCAGTGCAGTGGTGTTCGGGCAGTGTAGGGGGTCATGCAGGGGGTGGTGTTTCAGGGTTTAGGGCAGTGCAGTGGTGTTCGGGCAGTGTAGGGGGTCGTGCTGGGGCTGGTGTTTCAGGGTTTAGGGCAGTACAGTGGTGTTCGGGCAGCGTAGGGGGTCGTGCTGGGGCTGGTGTTTCAGGGTTTAGGGCAGTGCAGTGGTGTTCGGGCAGTGTAGGGGTTGTGCTGGGGCTGGTGTTTCAGGGTTTAGGGCAGTGCAGTGGTGTTCGGGCAGTGTAGGTGGTCATGCTGGGGCTGGTGTTTCAGGGTTTAGGGCATTGCAGTGGTGTTCGGGCAGTGTAGGGGGTCATGCTGGGGCTTGTGTTTCAGGGTTTAGGGCAGTGCAGTGGTGTTCGTGCAGTGTAGGGGGACTTGCTGGGGCTGGTGTTTCAGGGTTTAGGGCAGTGCAGTGGTGTTCGTGCAGTGTAGGGGGACTTGCTGGGGCTGGTGTTTCTGGGTTTAGGGCAGTGCAGTGGTGTTCGGGCAGTGTAGGGGGTCGTGCTGGGGGTGGTGTTTCAGGGTTTAGGGCAGTGCAGTGGTGTTCGGGCAGTGTAGGGGGTCGTGCTGGGGCTAGTGTTTCAGGATTTAGGGCAGAGCAATGGTGTTCAGGCAGTGTAGGGGGTTTTGCTGGAGGTGGTGTTTCAGGGTTTAGGGCAGTGCAGTGGTGTTCGTGCAGTGTATGGGGTGGTGTTTCAGGGTTTAGGGCAGTGGTGTTCAGGCAGTGTAGGGGGTCTTGCTGGGGTTGATGTTTCAGGGTTTAGGGCAGTGCAGTGGTGTTTGGGCAATGTAGGGGGTCGTGCTGGGGGTGGTGTTTCAGGGTTTAGGGCAGTGCAGTGGTGTTCCGGCAGTGTAGGAGGTCATGCAGGGGGTGGTGTTTCAAGGTTTAGGGCAGTGCAGTGGTGTTCGGGCAGTGTAGGGGGTCGTGCTGGGGGTGGTGTTTCAGGGTTTAGGGCAGTGCAGTGGTGTTCGGGCAGTGTAGGGTGTCGTGCTGAGGGGTGGTGTTTCAGGGTTTAGGGCAGTGCAGTGGTATTCGGGCAGTGTAGGGGGTCTTGCTGGGGCTGGTGTTTCAGAGTCTAGGGCAGTGCAGTGGTGTTTGGGCAGTGTAGGGGGTCGTGCAGGGGGTGGTGTTTCAGGGTTTAGGGCAGTATAGTGGTGTTCGGGCAGTGTAGGGGGTCTTGCTGGGGGTGGTGTTTCAGGGTTTAGGGCAGTGCAGTGGTGTTCGGGCAGTGTAGGGGGTCTTGCTGGGGCTGGTGTTTGTGGGTTTAGGGTAGTGCAGTGGTGTTCGGGCAGTGTAGGGGGTCGTGCTGGGGCTGGTGTTTCAGGGTTTAGGGCAGTGCAGTGGTTTTCGGGCAGTGTAGGCGGTCATGCTGGGGCTGGTGTTTCAGTGTTTAGGGCAGTGGTGTTCGGGCAGTGTACGGGGTTGTGCTGGGGCTGGTGTTTCAGGGTTTAGGGCAGTGCAGTGGTGTTCGGGCAGTGTAGGAGGTCATGCTGGGGGTGGTGTTTCAGGGTTTTAGGCAGTGCAGTGGTGTTCGGACAGTGTAGGGGGTCGTGCTTGAGCTGGTGTTACATGGTTTAGGGCAGTGCAGTAGTGTTCGGGCAGTGTAGGGGATCATGCAGGGGTGGTGTTTCAGGGTTTAGGGCAGTGCAGTGGTGTTCGGGCAGTGTAGGGGGTCGTGCTGGGGGTGGTGTTTCAGGGTTTAGGGCAGTGCAGTGGTGTTTGGGCAGTGTAGGGGGTCGTGCAGGGGTGGTGTTTCAGGGTTTAGGGCAGTGCAGTGGTGTTCGGGCAGTGTAGGGGTCGTGCTGGGGCTGGTGTTTCAGGGTTTAGGGCAGTGCAGTGGTGTTCGGGCAGTGTAGGGGTCTTGCTGGGGGTGGTGTTTCAGGGTTTAGGGCAGTGGTGTTCGGGCAGTGTAGGGGTCTTGCTGGGGGTGATGTTTCAGGGTTTAGGTCAGTGCAGTGGTGTTCGTGCAGTGTAGGGGGTCATGCTGGGGATGGTGTTTCAGGGTTTAGGGCAGTGCAGTAGTGTTCGGGCAGTGTAGGGGTCGTGCAGGGGGTGGTGTTTCAGGGTTTAGGGCAGTGCAGTGGTGTTCGGGCAGTGTAGGAGGTCGTGCTGGGGGTGGTGTTTCAGGGTTTAGGGCAGTGGTGTTCGGGCAGTGTAGGGGTCGTGCTGGGGGTGGTGTTTCAGGGTTTAGGGCAGTGGTGTTCGGGCAGTGTAGGGGGTCTTGCTGGGGGAGTATTTTAGGGTTTAGGGTAGTGCAGTGGTGTTCGGGTAGTGTAGGGGGTCGTGCTGGGGGAGTATTTTAGGGTTTAGGGTAGTGCAGTGGTGTTCGGGTAGTGTAGGGGGTCATGCTGGGGGTAGTGTTCTAGGGTTTAGGGCAGTGCAGTGGTGTTCGGGCAGTGTAGGGGGTCGTGCTGGGGGTGGTGTTTCAGGGTTTAGGGCAGTGCAGTGGTGTTCGCGCAGTGTAGGGGGTCGTGCAGGGGGTGGTGTTTCAGGGTTTAGGGCAGTGCAGTGGTGTTCGGGCAGTGTAGGGGGTCGTGCAGGGGTGGTGTTTCAGGGTTTAGGGCAGTGGTGTTCGGGCAGTGTAGGGGTCATGCTGGGGGTGGTGTTTCAGGGTTTGGGGCAGTGCAGTGGTGTTCGAGCAGTAAAGGGGGTCATGCTGGGGGTGGTGTTTCAGGGTTTAGGGCAGTGCAGTGGTGTTCGGGCAGTGTAGGGGGCGGTTCAGGGGTGGTGTTTCAGGGTTTAGGGCAGTGCAGTGGTGTTCGGGCAGGGTGGGGGTGGTGCAGGGGTGGTGTTTCAGGGTTTAGGGCAGTGCAGTGGTGTTCGGGCAGTGTAGGGGGTCGTGCAGGGGTGGTGTTTCAGGGTTTAGGGCAGTGCAGTGGTGTTCGGGCAGTGTAGGGGGCGGTGCAGGGGTGGTGTTTCAGGGTTTAGGGCAGTACAGTGGTGTTCGGGCATTGTAGGGGGTGGTGCTGGGGCTGGTGTTTCAGGGTTTAGGGCAGTGCAGTGGTGTTCGGGCAGTGTAGGGGGTCGTGCTGGGGCTGGTGTTTCAGGGTTTAGGGTAGTGCAGTGGTGTTCGGGCAGTGTAGGGGGTCGTGCTGGGGCTGGTGTTTCAGGGTTTAGGGCAGTGTAGTGGTGTTCGGGCAGTGTAGGGGGTCGTGCTGGGGCTAGTGTTTCAGGGTTTAGGGCAGAGCAATGGTGCTCAGGCAGTGTAGGGGTTGTGCTGGGGTGATGTTTCAGGGTTTAGGGCAGTGCAGTGGTGTTAGGGCAGTGTAGGGGGTCGTGCTGGGGGTGGTGTTTCAGGGTTTAGGGCAGTGCAGTGGTGTTCCGGCAGTGTAGGGGTCGTGCAGGGGTTGGTGTTTCAGGGTTTAGTGCAGTGGTGTTCGGGCAGAGTAGGGGGTCGTGCTGGGGTGGTGTTTCAGGGTTTAGGGCAGTGCAGTGGTGTTCGGGCAGTGTAGGGTGTCGTGCTGAGGGGTGGTGTTTCAGGGTTTAGGGCAGTGCAGTAGTGTTTGGGCAGTGTAGGGGGTCGTGCAGGGGATGGTGTTTCAGGGTTTAGGGCAGTGCAGTGGTGTTCGGCCAGTGTAGGTAGTCTTGCTGGGGGTGGTGTTTCAGGGTTTAGGGCAGTGCAGTAGTTTTCGGGCAGTGTAGGCGGTCGTGCTGGGGCTGGTGTTTCAGGGTTTAGGGCAGTGCAGTGGTGTTCGGGCAGTGTACGGGGTTGTGCTGGGGCTGGTGTTTCAGGGTTTAGGGCAGTGCAGTGGTGTGCGGGCAGTGTACGGGGTTGTGCTGGGGCTGGTGTTTCAGGGTTTAGGGCAGTGCAGTGGTGTTCGGGCAGTGTAGGGGGTCTTGCTGGGGGTGGTGTTTCTGGGATTAGGGCAGTGCAGTGGTGTTCGGGCAGTGTAGGGGGTCTTGCTGGGGGTGGTGTTTCAGGGTTTAGGGCAGTGGTGTTCGGGCAGTGTAGGGGGTCTTGCTGGGGGTGATGTTTCAGGGTTTAGGGCAGTGCAGTGGTGTTCGGGCAGTGTAGGGGGTCTTGCTGGGGGTAGTGTTTCAGGGTTTAGGGCGGTGCAGTGGTGTTCGGGCAGTGTAGGGGGTCGTGCTGGGGCTGGTGTTTCAGGGTTTTGGGCAGAGCAGTGGTGTTCGGGCAGTGTAGGGGGTCGTGCTGGGGGTGGTGTTTCAGGGTTTAGGGCAGTGCAGTGGTGTTCGGGCAGTGTAGGGGGTCTTGCTGGGGGTGGTGTTTCAGGGTTTAGGGCAGTGCAGTGGTGTTCGGGCAGTGTAGGGGGTCTTGCTGGGGGTGGTGTTTCAGGGTTTAGGGCAGTGGTGTTCGGGCAGTGTAGGGGTCTTGCTGGGGGTGATGTTTCAGGGTTTAGTGCAGTGCAGTGGTGTTCGGGCAGTGTAGGGGGTCTTGCTGGGGGTAGTGTTTCAGGGTTTAGGGCGGTGCAGTGGTGTTCGTGCAGTATAGGGGGTCGTGCTGGGGGTGGTGTTTCAGGGTTTAGGGCAGTGCAGTAGTGTTCGGGCAGTGTAGGGGGTCGTGCAGGGGTGGTGTTTCAGGGTTTAGGGCAGTGCAGTGGTGTTCTGGCAGTGTAGGGGGTCATGCTGGGGGTGGGGTTTCAGGGTTTAGGGCAGTACAGTCGTGTTCGGGCAGTGTAGGGGTCGTGCAGGGGTGGTGTTTCAGGGTTTAGGGCAGTGCAGTGGTGTTCGGGCAGTGTAGGGGGTCGTGCTGGGGCTGGTGTTTCAGGGTTTAGGGCAGTGCAGTGGTGTTCGGGCAGTGTAGGGGGTCTTGCTGGGGGTAGTGTTTCATGGTTTAGGGCAGTGCAGTGGTGTTCGCGCAGTATAGGGGGTCGTGCTGGGGATGGTGTTTCTGGGTTTAGGGCAGTGCAGTAGTGTTCGAGCAGTGTAGGGGGTTGTGCAGGGGGTGGTGTTTCAGGGTTTAGGGCAGTGCAGTGTTCGGGCAGTGTAGGGGGTCGCGCTGGGGGTGGTGTTTCAGGGTTTAGGGCAGTGCAGTGGTGTTCGGGCAGTGTATGGGGTCATGCACGGGGTGGTGTTTCAGGGTTTAGGGCAGTGCAGTGGTGTTCGGGCAGTGTAGGGTGTTATGCTGGGGCTGGTGTTTCAGGGTTCAGGGAGGTGCAGTGGTGTTCAGGCAGTGTAGGGGGTCGTGCTGAGGCTGGTGTTTCACGGTTTAGGGCAGTGCAGTGGTGTTCGGGCAGTGTAGGGGGTCGTGCTGGGGCTGGTGTTTCAGGGTTTAGGGCAGTGCAGTGGTGTTCGGGCAGTGTAGGCGGTCGTGCTAGGGCTGGTGTTTCAGGGTTTAGGGCAGTGCAGTGGTGTTCGGGCAGTGTAGGGGGTCGTGCAGGGGCTGGTGTTTCAGGGTTTTGGGCAGAGCAGTGGTGTTCGGGCAGTGAAGGGGGTCATGCTGGGGGTAGTGTTTCAGGGTTTAGGGCAGTGCAGTGGTGTTCGGGCAGTGTAGGGGGTCTTGCTGGGGGTGATGTTTCAGGGTTTAGGGCAGTGCAGTGGTGTTCGGGCAGTGTAGGGGGTCTTGCTGGGGGTAGTGTTTCAGGGTTTAGGGCAGTGCAGTGGTGTTCGGGCAGTGTAGGGGGTCATGCTGGGGGTGGTGTTTCAGGGTTTAGGGCAGTGCAGTGGTGTTCGGGCAGTGTAGGGGGTCGTGAAGGGGGTGGTGTTTCAGGGTTTAGGGCACTGCAGTGGTGTTCGGGGAGTGTAGGGGGTCGTGCTAGGGGTGGTGTTTCAGGGTTTAGGGCAGTGCAGTGGTGTTCGGGCAGTGTAGGGGTCATGCAGGGGCTGGTGTTTCAGGGTTTAGGGCAGTGCAGTGGTGTTCGGGCAGTGTAGGGGGTCGTGCTGGGGGTAGTGTTTTAGGGTTTAGGGTAGTGCAGTGGTGCTTGTGTAGTGTAGGGGGTCGTGCTGGGGTAGTGTTTTAGGGTAGTGCAGTGGTGTTTGTGTAGTGTAGGGGTCCTGTTTTAGGGTAGTGCAGTGGTGTTTGGGTAGTGTAGGGGATCGTGCTGGGGGTAGTGTTTTAGGATTTAGGTTAGTGCAGTGGTGTTTGGGTAGTGTAGGGGTCGTGCTGGGGTAGTGTTTTAGGGATTAGGGTAGTGCAGTGGTGTTTGTGTAGTGTAGGGGTCATGTTTTAGGGTAGTGCAGTGGTGTTTGGGTAGTGTAGGGGGTCATGCTGGGGGTAGTGTTTTAGGATTTAGGTTAGTGCAGTGGTGTTTGGGTAGTGTAGGGGGTCGTGCTGGGGTAGTGTTTTAGGGTTTAAGGTAGTGCAGTGGTGTTTTTGTAGTGTAGGGGGGTCATGTTTTAAGATGCAATGCTCCAATACCTGACCAGTCTGCACTACATAAAACTGCAAAAAAACTAAAAATAAAAAGTGTTTTGCACACTTTTGTCATTGGGCTATATGTGGGCTACATCTGGGTAATATTTGTGCTACATTTGGGCTCTTTTTTCACTGGTGGCCATCTTGGAAGACTTCTCTGTTATGAAGTTTCCTAATTTCTTCATTAGGAAATGCTTTCAGTTTTTACTTTGATTCCATCAAGAAGGCATTCAGATGTGTCTCACATCTGCCATAAATTCAGAATGTTAGCACTCTAGTTGCTCATTAGATCACTGGAGTAAAGCTACTGCTCACCAGGGAGTTAACTGGTAGTCTGCTGCTGGTATTGAAAGTGATTGTTTCAGTTTGCATGTCAGAATTTTCTAATGAAATAGAAGAGGATTTGAGATCTCACTTAAAACATGCCCTAATTTTTCTTTCTGCAGCACTAACCATAATTTCTATGACAAAATGAACCCCATCATTTTGTTCCTTTTAAATTAAATGTTTTAAGTGTTACCAGTTTATTCCAATCAAGATGGCTTCAGGTGTGCCATACTTTTGTCATAAGTAAGGCTGTTAGCACTCTAGTTGTTCTTTAGAACACTCTGGGAAGCTGCAGTAGAACACAAAGGCATCAACTGGCAGGCTGCTCCTGTTGAAATATAACAGGAAGATTTTTGAGATCACACTTGAAACATGTCCTAATTTTTCTTTCTACAGCACTAACCATAATTTCTATGACAAAATGAACCCCATCATTTTGTTCCTTTTTAAATTAAATTGTTTGTGTTACCAGTTTATTCCAATCAAGATGGCTTCAGGTGTGCCATACTTTTGTCATAAGTAAGGCTGTTAGCGCTCTAGTTGTTCTTTAGAACACTCTGGGAAGCTGCAGTAGAACACAAAGGCATCAACTGACAGACTCTGCCCTTGTTGGATGTACATGTTTTACTGAGAATGTCAGACTTCATTCTCACATGAGTGAGAAAGATAATGTGAATTTACAGAAAATATGCTCTCATTTTAGCTTCTGGAGCACCTTCCAAACCTACATGGGACAAGCATGAGAAAATAGTGTTCTCTCAAACATGATTCATGATATCCCAGCAGAAGGTTTTTCACATGGTAAAATCACCTTAGAATACACCACAATTCCTAAAATTAGTATGGTACCATCAACAAATGAATTCTAATGTAACTAAAGTCTGTTATCACCCTTTATAGTTCTCCTTTTGGTAACCCTCAAAATCTTTGATTCACTACAATGCATTTCAATGAGGTACTATCATTTATATTGGTCCCAAGATGGCTGCCAGCAATTCCAGGATGAAGTGCTGACAGCCAATCAGATCTCACGATGACATGTGTGGATAAGGCTCCGCCCAGATATATATGTGACTTTACTTTTGATTTTCTCAGGAACTACTGAACGGATTTACACCATTTAAGCAAAAGGCACGACACTGAACCAAGGGCTACCTCTTTGCCAAATTTGGTGTAATTCCGTTCAGCAGTTCGGGCTGTTGCTGCGACTAAAGGTTCCTATGGAAAAATGAATGGGGAAAACGCGTTTTGGGACCCCCTTTTTTCTCGGCCCCCGCTTGACGTATCACCCCGAGACTTTCAGGATAGGAGCGGACCAGAGCGCCCCAACAAGTTGGAAACTTTCGCGAAGATTCGTCAACCGGCGCCAACGTTATTTCAAATAGAATGTCGCGGATTTCCTATGGATAATAGGTTTTAACTATAACTATCTACTGGCGACCGCCAGTAGATAATATTCTTAAATGAGTCGGCAAGCCGAAAAACAGCAAGCACTCCAGTATGTGTGCAATTTTCTTCATTTTCCTTTATTTAGCAGCCAGTTCCAACTCACTGATGCGTTTTGGCTTCCACAAGCCTTACTCCAAGTGAGTGAGCCCCACCACCTCATGAGATAAATAGACAGCAATTCATGAACATGATAAACACTATTGTTCTCCTGGTTCCTCCACCCAGAGAACCCAGTATCTCCACAATAAAATATGCAATTCATGAATAAAGTTAAAATCATTTAAAACGATTGCAAATATACAATGCACAGAGACCATTTTATATGAATCTAAATATAGAAAAATCGAACATAAAAAGATCCACTTATGAATTAATAAATTATCGAAGTTAGGTTAAATGTTAAATTCATCTTGTGTTTTATAAAATCCACGTAACTCCATTCATAATTCAATTCATCCATTGCTCTGAATAAAATATATATTGTGATAATGACTCTTTTGGTGTAGCTGAGGCCGGCAATAATATATCTCCACTTTGGCTCTTGCTACCTTAGTGTAAACAGTAACTTCTACCCACATATGGGGCCAGTGCCCATATCACATGTGGTATTTACATGCATCAAGAAAATACCAGCGGAAGAAGAGGGAAGCATGGTCCGTTACATATGGAACACCACTTCATTTGAGTTTATCCCAGCACCTGGATACCCTCACGGGTGGTAAGCCGCACTCTACAAGTACTGATTGATTGACAATCAGTCAGGCAGGCCTGAGACATGTTTACAAGGCTGAAGTGGGTAGCACAATTAGTGCTGCAGGGCCACTAGCAGTATTTATTTGCAGGCCCTGGGTACATGTACACCACTTAATTAGGATCTTACAAGTAAATTATATGTGCCAATTGGGTGTAAGCCAATTTTACCATGTTTAAAGGAAAGGTCACAAGCACTTTAGCACTAGTAAAGAGTCCTAGAAGCCAACAAAAATGGTTTCAGAAAACAGGAGGGTGAAGGCCCAAACTTTGTCTTCCCCCTCCTGTTTTCTAAACCTATGCACCTTGCAGAGAAGGCCAGGTCCAACACACGCATATAAGGCCCTCTTAACTATAGGTTACTAGGGTTTACATTACCTCTGAGGGAAGTGGAATTAAACCTGAGTGCTGCTCCAGCCTTTCCAAAGTCTGTCAAATAAAGGAAATAGTTGGGGAGACTTCAGGAGTACAAGAAATAAGTGAGCATGGGGCAGTTACCTGCCCGTAAGGGACTTTCGTTCTTGGTGTATAATGAAAATGTTCTAGTCTGTATTTTGATGAATATTTTCTTTAACTCAGTGACCTAACTTATCAACCTTTTGCAAAATACAGTATCCAGACTTAATGTGGTGTAGCTTCTTGTCCTTTCTATTAGCTTGTCTCCAGTCGTGTTCCTACTTTCCTTCTCTTTTCTTTTAGGGAGGGAAAATGCTGTTATTTTTTTTAAACGCTTCAATTCGAGTGCACCTCTGTTGCCCTTTCGCAGCTCCTTATAAATTGAAAATTACTTTACTCACAATGAAGAATACCATCTTTTAAGATAATTGGCACCGAATCCTTTTTTTGACATTCGAGTCTAACACTACCTTTGGTTCCCTTGCTCGTCATCATGGAAAGGCTCCCAATCACTGGATGTCTTGGGATCTCCAGGAGATGTTTCACTGCACCACAGACTTTCCAATCTAATGTACTTCATCTCATAGAAGAGCTTACAACGGGTGCTGAGAATTCACCACCAATATAGATCTTTGACTGATCAGTTTATTGCCTACGTATTTTGCTGGATGACTTCTCCTTTTATTGGGGTCTCCACCTATTGTGATCCATTGTCCCATGCATTCATTCTGTCTTTACAGTAAGACTGTTTGCTCAAAATCCAGTGCAGTACTTTAAACCTTCCATTCAATGGTCTCTTCTCCTTCATCTTAGGCATGAGCACTCCAAGCGCTCTGCAACCTGCGGCTTCCTGAGTATGCAGAAGGACTTTCGAGCACTCACAGTGGAGGAGTTCTTGAAACTGGAGCTGGAAAGGTTCAAGAGTTGTGTTGTAAGTACTAATGTCTGGGTTTGTGGTTTGAGTGAGGGAGAAGGGGCTAAACTGTGTGCATTGTATAAAGTTGTTCCACTGAAAGTTCTGTTATGTAGTGCCCTAGCAACAAACTGGCGCTGTTGTAACCCAATATTCACTAATCAAAACATACAGTATCTATATACTGATTTCCACTGCATACAGTCATTATACAGACCCCCCAGGATATTGCGGCATAGATTTGCAAATTTTGCGGCACAAAAATTGAAATTTAGTGGCATTATAGCGGCACTTTATTTTACTCTTAATCATTCCTTTTCAGCCCTAATTCAATGGAACCTGTTTCAGCAGAGTATTCCACTTTGAAATAGGCATGCTTAAAGTTTCTGCAGCTCTACGGAAGCACAGATCTAATCTACTAACCTCGTGGGAGGGGGCCGTATTTCTCCCTGGAATTTTCTAGGGCCCATGTATGCACACTTGCCGGGGCACCACTTTCACCACTCCCTGGTTTCAATCACACAGCTCCCTTCACTCTCTGGTTTCAGTCACGCAGCTCCCTTCACTCTCTGGTTTCAGTCACGCAGCTCCCTTCGCTCTCTGGTTTCAGTCACGCAGCTCCCTTCGCTCTCTGGTTTCAGTCACGCAGCTCCCTTCGCTCTCTGGTTTCAGTCACGCAGCTCCCTTCGCTCTCTGGTTTCAGTCACGCAGCTCCCTTCGCTCTCTGGTTTCAGTCACGCAGCTCCCTTCGCTCTCTGGTTTCAGTCACGCAGCTCCCTTCGCTCTCTGGTTTCAGTCACGCAGCTCCCTTCGCTCTCTGGTTTCAGTCACGCAGCTCCCTTCGCTCTCTGGTTTCAGTCACGCAGCTCCCTTCGCTCTCTGGTTTCAGTCACGCAGCTCCCTTCGCTCTCTGGTTTCAGTCACGCAGCTCCCTTCGCTCTCTGGTTTCAGTCACGCAGCTCCCCTTCGCTCTCTGGTTTCAGTCACGCAGCTCCCCTTCGCTCTCTGGTTTCAGTCACGCAGCTCCCCTTCGCTCTCTGGTTTCAGTCACGCAGCTCCCCTTCGCTCTCTGGTTTCAGTCACGCAGCTCCCCTTCGCTCTCTGGTTTCAGTCACGCAGCTCCCCTTCGCTCTCTGGTTTCAGTCACGCAGCTCCCCTTCGCTCTCTGGTTTCAGTCACGCAGCTCCCCTTCGCTCTCTGGTTTCAGTCACGCAGCTCCCCTTCGCTCTCTGGTTTCAGTCACGCAGCTCCCCTTCGCTCTCTGGTTTCAGTCACGCAGCTCCCCTTCGCTCTCTGGTTTCAGTCACGCAGCTCCCCTTCGCTCTCTGGTTTCAGTCACGCAGCTCCCCTTCGCTCTCTGGTTTCAGTCACGCAGCTCCCCTTCGCTCTCTGGTTTCAGTCACACAGCCCCCCTTCGCTCCCTGGGTGCAGTCACACAGCCCCCCTCGCTCCCTGGGTGCAGTCACACAGCCCCCTCGCTCCCTGGGTGCAGTCACTCAGCCCCCTTCGCTCCCTGGGTGCAGTCACTCAGCCCCCCTTCGCTCCCTGGGTGCAGTCACTCAGCCCCCCTTCGCTCCCTGGGTGCAGTCACTCAGCCCCCTTTCGCTCCCTGGGTGCAGTCACTCAGCCCCCCCTTCGCTCCCTGGGTGCAGTCACTCAGCCCCCTTCGCTCCCTGGGTGCAGTCACCCAGCCCCCTTCGCTCCCTGGGTGCAGTCACCCAGCCCCCTTCGCTCCCTGGGTGCAGTCACCCAGCCCCCTTCGCTCCCTGGGTGCAGTCACCCAGCCCCCTTCGCTCCCTGGGTGCAGTCACCCAGCCCCCTTTCGCTCCTGGGTGCAGTCACCCAGCCCCCTTTCGCTCCCTGGGTGCAGTCACCCAGCCCCCTTTGCTCCCTGGGTGCAGTCACCCAGCCCCCCTTTGCTCCCTGGGTGCAGTCACCCAGCCCCCCTTGCTCCCTGGGTGCAGTCACCCAGCCCCCTTTGCTCCCTGGGTGCAGTCACCCAGCCCCCTTTGCTCCCTGGGTGCAGTCACCCAGCCCCCTTTGCTCCCTGGGTGCAGTCACCCAGCCCCCTTTGCTCCCTGGGTGCAGTCACCCAGCCCCCTTGCTCCTGGGTGCAGTCACCCAGCCCCCTTTGCTCCCTGGGTGCAGTCACCCAGCCCCCTTTGCTCCCTGGGTGCAGTCACCCAGCCCCCTTTGCTCCCTGGGTGCAGTCACCCAGCCCCCTTTGCTCCCTGGGTGCAGTCACCCGGCCCCCTTTGCTCCTGGGTGCAGTCACCCAGCCCCCTTTGCTCCCTGGGTGCAGTCACCCGGCCCCCCCTTTGCTCCCTGGGTGCAGTCACCCGGCCCCCCCTTTGCTCCCTGGGTGCAGTCACCCAACCCCCCTTCGCTCCCTGGGTGCAGTCACCCAACCCCCTTCGCTCCCTGGGTGCAGTCACCCAACCCCCTTCGCTCCCTGGGTGCAGTCACCCAGCCCCCTTCGCTCCCTGGGTGCAGTCACCCAGCCCCCTTCGCTCCCTCGGTGCAGTCACCCAGCCCCCTTCGCTCCCTGGGTCCAATCACCCAGCCCCCTTCGCTCCCTGGGTGCAGTCACCCAGCCCCCTTCGCTCCCTGGGTGCAGTCACCCAGCCCCCTTCGCTCCCTGGGTGCAGTCACCCAGCCCCCCTTCGCTTCCACCCAGCCCCCCTTCGCTCCCTGGGTGCAGTCACCCAGCCCCCCTTCGCTCCCTGGGTGCAGTCACCCAGCCTCCTCGTATCGCGTGCACTGACTCCCTTTTATGGGTAGTGCTGACAGGACAGACCTCTCGCAATAATCCTCCTTCAGAATCAGGTTCCCCAGTTCCAAATTTGGCAGCTCTGACCATGGTGCCACATCCCCTCCCCCACTAAACACCATACTGCCCCAATGAGAGAAACTCGCACTGCCGTCAACTACAACCCAATTGTGCCCCGCTATAAACACCTGGATGCGGCTCAATTTAAATTACGCACTAGACAAGAGCAATATGCTGCCTACAAAAAAAAAGTAAATACATCCTGGAAAAAGCAAACACTCATAGGGGATGCAAGATTAAGTAAAGCATGCGAAATGTAAGCAAGAACAACATGGTTTAACACTTTTACACTCGTATTCAGAAATCCGTGAGTGCTTTTGTGTGAAAAGTTAAGGACATGACTACAGGGCCCGGAATGGACCCATTTCAATGTCCATTGCTTATATCCTTACAAAACGTAAGCAGGGTGATTAAAAAGACCACATCCCTGGACGCAGAGCCGCAGTACACATTTTGTTTTCCAATCCACGTGTTGCAGTACCTCCAGGATTGGTGCACTAGTTCCCCGCCTGGGGGAAAACCACGCTATTCAAAGAAAGACAAGAAAACAAAAGTAGCGCTTCACTGGCAAACTCTGTAGAGTGGCGCAGATATGCTTGGGTGCGAATAAAATCAATCTGGCCACTTTGCTACCACTCTGTCTGGCTTTTAGTTATTTTTCATATTTTGAACCTTTTATTCCCGCAGCTGCATCTTGGAGCAGTGCTTTAAATGGGCCGGTACTGTCCGGCACGGAGTACCGGCACTTCTCAGAAACAAGCAGGTACTCTGGTACAGAGGACATGCACTTCTATTTTTCCATTTCAAGCACTGCTTTGGAATAGAAAAATGTCAGAAAAAGACGACATTTCCAGTGTTTTTCTTTTTTGGATCCATTTCACAGGGGAACAAAGGAAAGAGAGGGGGAGAACCCTTTCTTGAAGTCAGTTTTCAGTGAGAGAGGAGGAGCTGCGAGACAGAGAGAGTGAAGAAGAAGGAAAGGGGGGGAGGGCAGTGGGAAATAAACTGCTTTGAACTCGGTTTATCAATATCATGGATTCACTGGAATCAAGAATCCTATTATGCCTCTGAATTGGGGCCAATAATTAACCTTTAAAATGCCCTTCCATCCAATGGCAAATTGAGAAAACGATGCTATTTCTAAAAAAAAAAAAAAAAATAACCGCCGAATCTGGTGTAGGCCTCGATTCTAGTTTGTAATGAAGAGATCCGGGTGGACGGTGCTGGCTTGTAAATATCACCGGACATAAAAGCCAGGTGTGGCCAGCACCTTAGAAGGGGCCGCTTGTGAGGTGTTCTGCCTCCTTCACGTGGCCCTGGCACAGGAGAAGCAGCCTATGCCAGGATACAACCCACACCGCAACAGCTTCTCCATATAGCTTTTTTGTTGGCACCTCATTACCTAAACAGAGAGGCCAGGATTGTGGTTAGTTTTGTAATATAATGTAGGAGGGATTATAGAATGTGCAACAAATGGGTGGAGTGTGGCAGACGCCCCATTACATTTCTGCCATTAATTCTATTCGAAATAATTGCGAAATAATTGCTTGTGCCTGGTATTATTTTTAAATATCGTGCTCCTTCTGGATGGGTGACTTGTGTACAACTCCTACGCCCAGCAAAGATCCCCACAATAAACCCAACACTCAAAACCTGCTAGTATGAGTCGTGTCCAGTTTCACAACTAGGTTCACTTTAGAGCCTCACATGGTCTGTGCATCCCCGCGGCGGGGGCTAGGATGCAATGTGTGTATCGAAGACCCGCACAAGTGTGTCCATGTGCTTTTGAATTTCAATAAACAGTGACCCAGTAACTGAAGCCAGAGGAGAGAAAGAGGAACACAAAAGAGACTCTGGGCCGGGAGACCTTTTTTTGCGGCCGCTTTGGTAAATCTCGTGGCCATTGCGCTTGCAGCTGATTTCGCGATTTTTTTCGTGAATCGCGAAATGCTGGAGGGTCTGTTTATATAGATTGCTAAGTGAAATAGCCTAGTGCTCTGTGGAAATGGACTCTAGAGAGCCAAGACCGCTACAAGACAACCAGTGGCATAAATGTGCTTTGTAAAGGCTGATCATCTAACTAGTGCTTTGGTCGCCACAGAGGAAAGTCCTCCTGGTCTTGTGTTGGGGCAGCCAAGCCTTTGTTCCTCTAGGTGGACTAAATAATATAGATGTTCACCTAGGTTTGCACTCTCAATGAGACGTAAAATGTAGTATTTGTCGCATCCATATATGGAGGTCTATTCTCCGCTCCATTGCACAGCTCCCCAGTTTCCCCGTCCAAGGTTGTAGCTCACACAATTCAGGTCTTTTCTTACGCATTCTGAGACCTCTGGTTTTGTTCCTTTGTTTCATCTCCTATAATATCAGAACTTCTCTGAATACAAAGAGAATTCGGGCACAATTAGCTGCTCTACTTTGTGCCTGGCAAATCGAATTGGTTTGCTGCTGCAGCAGAAAATTGGTGCAAATATTACCCTGTAGAGATCAGTTAGAAATTAACAGAAAATGTATTTATTTCTAATCCCTCCCCTCAGTGTTTTGATTTTCTGTAACAGTCAGCAATTGGGTGGCTTATTCCTGCTGTGAGGAGTTTAGTTTTCCAGCCATTTATTATCAAGCAACACAATCTACTATGAAATTTACATTTTGGCTTCGTAGCTGGGCAGTAACCAAAATAGCAATACTAATTTTTTTTAAATTTTTTTATTACCACCTGTGCAGCCTGATTTTTGCAGCTTTTAAGCATACAGACCAGCTTGTTAAAATAATCCTTTCTAACAGGAAAGAAACACTACTTTTAAATATTAAAAAAGTCCTCTCTAAGTAGGCCTCGGATGCCCACAAGGTAGTGTGCATAGCATTTAAGATTTACATGCAAGAATTTAATATTGGGATGTACCTACAGTGACTACTCCCAAAAGCTATTTTTACAGTAAAGGGGTGTAGCTGTCCTACGAGAAACTAAAGTACGGACTAAAATCTTAATAGTGGTATCTCCGGGTTTAGGACCAGCTACTGGAAAAATTCAAACTATTTTAGTGGTTTATTAAAAATACAATTCAATGGCAAATTCAGATTTATAATAAACATTTAGGAAAGTGACTTTTAACAAGTTACTTTACATGCGTAAGCCTCCAGTAGGCTTATTAACATTATCCTGCTGCAGAAGGCCTTGCAGCGGTTTCCGTTATGAGGTGTGAAAACTGTTCCCAAAGGTGTATGCCTTTTCATAGGAAGACCTGGGTGTGAGGTGTGTGACCGATCATCTCAGGAAGGGCAGTTGGGGAGGGTCTGAGAGCGTCATGAACTTGAAAAGGACCAGGATAAGGCCTGCTCACTCAGCTAAGTATGAAGGGATACCTGGGGGAGAGAGGCCTTTTGTTCCCTTAGCCCTCTCTGAACAGTTTCGAACCCTCCGAAAGGGAGGCAGATCTGGGCCCAGAACCAGTTAAGTGTAGCTGAGGAGGAGGGGACTGCTCATTTTCCTAAACACAACCCTGGCTTGCGCACCAAGAGGGTTTCCACAGATACAGCCTGCAGCCTTGCCCCCTGGAGGTTTTAGACTCCCATTTTAGAATTATGAGTCGGCAGGTAAGCTATTTTACTGGAACAAATCTGCTTGGTGTATCCAGCTGGAAAGTAAGAGGCACTTTGCTTCTTCTCATGTTTTTTAGTTCTTTTAATTGCCGTTTTTATCCTATTTTTACAGCTGTTTATTTGCTCTTCGATATGTCATGTTTGGGGGGGCGTTTTTCTATTGATGTCTGTTTTAAAATTGAATTGAAATTGAACTAGCGCCTCCTTTTTGCACTTTCATGGCTGCAGTGTAATTCCACTGCGTTGCCCTTGCTTTCCCGCTCCAGTGTTTGCAGTGGGCAGGGCAGCTTGCTCTCGCAACGCTATTTAGAAGAGCCAAGGGAAGATGGGGCAGCAGACGAGCCAGGAGAAGTGTGGCTCAATGGTTAGAGCGGCAGACCCTGATGCAGAGATCTGGCCCGGGACCAGGGTTCAATTCCCGCCTCGGCGGGTCTTGGGCTCAATTTCCTCGGACCTGATAATTCTCGCCTCGGTGCCTATTCTAATCATGGGTCCCACTCTGCAACTCTGGGCAATAGCTTGCTTAATCTCCACAACGGCCCCAACAGCGCTGGGATGCCTGGCTTCACCCTGGGGGTGCCCAGGAGTGGACATTTCACAGGGAAAAGCCAGGAAGGGTTCCACAGCGGTATGCGTACAGCGCCTGGACACCCCTTTGGGGGTATGGGTGCGCTTTACAAGTACAAATTTCATTTCATTTCATTTCTGAAGGCGCACCTGAGGCTAGCCCATCAGTGTCGCAGAGGAGGCCATGCCCAGCCACTATACTCTTTCTCTGAGAGACTCTTCGGCAAGATTGACATACGCGAGAGAGGAACTATTAATCCTTAATATCTTGACTATTTGTCCTAACTCACTACTCCCTCATGAGGCAGATATTGCTCCCACCTGCACTTGATGTGGCTTTGAGTTCAAGTCTCGCCCTTTAAGAGCTGCCTGTCGTAGCTCCTCCACCAACCAAAATAAAGACTTATTAAAGCTTTCCTTGTAAATGTGTGGTTCCTTCAAAAGCACGCAGTCTGCTTACAAGACCACCTTTGTGATGAGAGGCCCGACGTCCTTTTTATCACAAGAACATCGCTGTTCGCCTCTTCAAACCTATCTTGCAAACTGCCATTTCCGGAGGTTACAAGATTCAGAACCTAGACCGAGTACATGGTAGAGAAGGAGGCATTGCTATTCTTTCTAAGCACATATTTGTGCTCTAATTTTCTGGTTGACAACTTACTGGAAGATGAGGCTTTAGTCTAATGCCTAGCACTGAATACCCAACTGCCTGTTGGTGGCTTTCTGAGTAATAGGCCACCCACCCCTGCGGGCCTCTTCCTGAACTCCTTTAATGAAGCTGTGTCACGGGTTTAGTTACGCTTCTTGCACTGTATCGTACTAAGCAACTTTAATATTCACTGGGACTCCCCTTCTGTCGAAGACGCACTTAGTTTTGAAGACATTCTGGTCCCTCTATGCCTCTCCAACGGTCACCAATTCCACGCACATGGAGAATCACACAATCAACCTAATTTTTTCCAATAAGTACTCCAGTATGTCCAACCCCCTAACTCTTGCATGAACCGACCATTACCTGATCCATTTCTAATGGCAGGTGAACCCTACATGAGAGCTGTGAAACTTCCTCCACCCTAGTTAAAACTCAACCTTTTTCCAGGATCCCTGTGTTGGAGGATGGCTTGCTAGGAAAGGGAGGTATGCACCTTCTACCAGCAACAATCCCATCCGCTCCACATAAGGTCCAGACAAGGTCTCAAAACATCAGCCCCTGGCTCAACCCTCAGTAGCTGGCTGTGAGCAGGTTGGTTTAACTCGAGTATGTAAAGCATTTGAAAACAACAAAGCATTAAATAAGTAAGACACAACACACAATAAAAATACCACACCAATCCATCAAAGTAGGAAATATTTGTATCTTTAAAATGACACCAGAAAGAAAAAATCCAATATAGGGAACTGGAGATATACATTTTAAAGATTAACCACTTTATAGTGCTTAAAAACCTATAGTGCCAACCTGGGACATCTGGTCGTGTTTGACTGGGACAAGGTCAAAGTTTGAGGCCGACAGTGATGGAGCCCTGGTTGGCTACACAAAGCGGGAGGCCCGGTCAAAATGTTACCTTCACATTTAGAGACTTTTCTGGGGCATTTTCTCTCGACGTCATGCAGGCCAATTTCAATGCAACATCATTGGATTGATTTTCAGAGAGGCCTGGTCAAACCCTGGAAGTCTGGACTTCCGAAGCTTTCACCAGGACAAACCTGAAATCCAGGCTGGGTTGCGGTTGAAGGTAGCCGGCTTGACTTTTGACGTCGTGGCGTTCCACTTATGGAGCTTTTTCCAAAATGTCCTCCCAACTTTTGAAACCTCTTCCTTAAGTTCCTCTTAAAGGTTAAACGTGTCCCAAACACAAATCCAAGGGTCTAGAAGCTCTCGGATGGTTCTAGGAAGTTTGAACTACAGTTCCCATAATGCAGCCTTTCAAATCCTTAAGTCCACTGGACACACTCCAGGCTGGGGACTTCTTGAGGGAGATGGGGCAGGCAAGCTCTCTTAACCTGTTGCTTTTAGGGAGTCCACTCCTTAATACTTTTTGAAGGAAGGCAAAGTCCTCAGCGCTATAGTTCCAAGTGTGCAACAGGAGCAGTCTTTCAGAGAGCAGTCCTGTGGTGCAGACCAGGATTCCAGCAGGGCAATCCTCCTTGTAGTTTCAGGCAGAAATATCACATTCAGAACTCTGTTGCTCTGCAGCTTCCACATATTTATGCAATGATCTGTGGCGACAAGCAGGAGGGCACCCCTGTCCAATGGGGTGCAGGGTGAGACCCAAAAGCATGACCGCTTCCTCCAAAGTGTGGCATATTGTTGTTCCACAAAGCACTGCACTTTAAAATTCAAGATGGACAAATCCTCTCCAAGAGAGTAAGAGTGGGCTAAACCAACCTACTGGTGTGGCTTGTTTGCATTGGCACACTCCCTGCCCTTCTGCAAATTCCTTTCCTGGGCCTGTCATCTGGCTGGGGGTACAGAATGTGGTGGTAGGAAGGCCTGGCATTCCTTTACTGTCCCCCCTCTTTGAAGCCCAGTTTGATTTACCCAGCCCCCCCTTTATGACCTATCCTCTGCAGCTGCAGAGCTCTCTACATCTGATAACCCCTGTTGTAAGTGGCCACTTATCACCTCATCAAGGCAGCCTAGCTAAGCCAGTTAAGGCTGACCAAGGCTACTAGATAGAAGGCTGGAGTTTGGCTTACAGAAGAGAAAGTTCTATAACTTCATTTTTGTACTAGTTATGATACATTCAACAGTGGCAAGTTGTTAGATTTATCTTTGCCCATCTTGAATCACATTTTTAGCCCCTTCCTAGCAATGGTTATAATTTAATAAACTTATGTTAGCCTATGGATCTAATAATCTACAATGGGGAAAAACGGAATTGGCAGTTTTTTCCTTCACCAGGACTTATAAAACATCTTTTATAATGCCGCTACTTATAGTTACATGGCACCCCACCCCTGGGGCACCTATGGGAGACCTTAGGGGTGACCTGTATGTAAAATAAAATCCAATTTACATATAACTTTCTTTTAAAGACAGTCTGAAAAGCAAGGCTGCCTTTAAAAATGACAGCAGGCACACAGCAGTGCGCACTCCAGTGCAGGAAATCTACTGGGCCTCTAAACTCATTTGTCCTAATATATACTATGGACTTGTATGTAGTTTGCATCCCTCTTGCCTATTATATATTAGGGACTTACAGGATCTGTCATTGCCAATTTTCGTTATACCTAATTACCATATACCTTTTTCATCAGAGCCCTGGGCCGGTTTAGTAAAGCCCAGGGCACAGTCAGTCAGTTGCCACCATTTCCAGTCAAAATATGGGGCTAAACGGGGCAAAAGGGATGACTTTCTCACACCTTGGGATAGCTTTCTAAGGACCTTGGAAAACAATTTGCCAAACTTTCCAGGTCCACTTGATTCAGACGTACAGGTGTTTGACAAGTGGTTTTGCTCTTCAGTGGAAAAGTTGGCTCCACTCCCCTGATGCATGATAGGTTGAGATAAGAGCTCTTGGCCCAGGTTTATTGAAACTTTGAGGCAGGAGAGAAAAATGTGTAAGAAGGACGAAAGAACTTGGTGTAAAAACTATATCCTGGAGAACAAAGATAAATATAGACTCTAATCTTATCAACGCCACTAAAAGGAAATTCTATGAGTGAAGGATTGATAAGGTGGAAAATAAGCCAAAAGAAATCTTTAAGATAGTTTATAAATTCCACGGTTCCCTCTGACAAGAGGTGCAAACAACTTGCCAGCTGTTTCAAGAACAAAATTACGGATATTCAAAAAAGCCTAACCATAACAGGTCACTTGGTCACTGATCCTCCACCCCCAGATATCATCACCTACGCACTTTAATCCTCGGACCCAATTTTCAATGGAGGATTCTAGAGCGGCAATTTTAAACCTGAAGTCTGGCTCCCCTTTGGATCCCTGCCCCCTTTTCGTCTAGCACAGGGAGGGGATGCCATTAACCCGGTCCTGAACTCTCTACTGAACAAGTCTCTGTTATCTGGGATAGTCCCTGCTAACTGGAAATGGGACAACATTTTCCAATCTTAATATTTTTTTTTTTTTAAAACACATATCCTAACATCCCATGCAGCTACAGGCCTATCTCCTATCGGTTGATTGAAATCCCGGGAACTATCGGGACGCGTTGGTGTACTCGCCAATTAGCTCGGTATTGAGTTGGTGTAGACTGCTTATTTTCCGTCTATTGATGGTTTTAAGGCACTCGGACGAGGAGCGCCGTAACTGAGGGTTATACGGGCTGTGAATGGGATGTTCGGATAATATGCGACACACAGGATCCGAGGACTTGAACGATTTGTTGTTATAAGGAAACAACTTTAAGACGCCACCGCCGGGTTGGAACTATCACCGGCTAAGAGGTCTGATTGGTTGGTCAGATCATAATTGAGCCCTGAAGAAGTCAAGGGTTATTACCCACTGACGAAACACGTGTTGGCTGGCTTGAAAAATACTCTTAACATTAAAATGAATTATAACGGCTGAAGAATTCATGGTTTTTGTACCTTTGGGACAGTGTTTTATCATTACCCTGTATATTATTTTTCGTGTGCATAGGATTGGTATCATATTTTGCTTTGGACCCTTGTCCTGGTTTGGGGGTTTATGGGATTATTCCCCCCACCTATAGCACCGTTAGAATTGTTAATTTGGTTTGAACTTATCACGTTATTAGGTTTAGCGCCATCCTTTCTACCTGTGAGAATTAATAACCCCTTCCAGTTTTAACCAATAAAAGGATCCTGTTCAATACTCTCATCCGTATGCTCTGAGCTTTGAACCACTCTGGCCCAGAGTACCTGCCTTCTAGGATGCATCATTAC
This sequence comes from Calotriton arnoldi, assembly GCA_963921515.1. Classification (NCBI taxonomy): domain Eukaryota; kingdom Metazoa; phylum Chordata; class Amphibia; order Caudata; family Salamandridae; genus Calotriton; species Calotriton arnoldi. Next base: position 107,603 of record CAWUFW010019740.1, on the reverse strand, counting down.
ACACCCATTAGAACTCTTTGCTCCTCCCAAGGTCATCTGGCTAAAGTGCCTAGGGACTGGCTGGCTAAAACAGGTGGCAGATCCTTCTCCCTTCTGGGCCCCCAAGACTGGAAGCGACTTTCTGCAGAATAGCGCCAGTTTGTAAATGAGAAGGCTTCTAGAAAGCAACTCAAGACCTGGCTTTTCACTCTCTAGCTTTATCCTCTTTTTACTCTTTTCTTATGCTTAGTGCTGGTCGTGTGGTTTGTGGACTCATGGTCTGCATTGCTATGTTAGCTTAGGCCTGGCTGCCATGATGCCTTTTTGCGCACGATCCTTTGTACCTTTGTTTTTCTGCCTTTCACCTTTCCTCCTATCCCCTTTGGGTTTCGTCTGCACATCGTGTGCAAGGTCGAAAAACAATGTCCCTTGTTCTCGCTGATCTGGTCAGCCCCTCGCACTTAGACATAACACTGACTGCAGCTGCACTGGAAAAATGTGTGCTTTTTAGGTCTCGCGTAGACAGCGCATGCGCTGTCGCAAGACCTATAGTAAACACAATATGTAGGGTAATTTCTCCTGACGCTTGCCATTGGTTGATTCTGCCATTCCTCTTCTTATCTTGCTTACTGTTGGCTGTTGATCCCATACGTCACTTCCGTTTTTGTAGGAAGCAGCACCGACCAACTACAGTTTCCCTACACTGTGAGTGTTTGTAGGAGAGTAGGATCTGCCTCTTATGTTGCCCCCACTTTTTTTCTGATGTTTACACTGGTTTCTGGCTATAGTCTGGCTGGGACCCTGCCAATCAGGGCCCCAGCCTCTCTGTTCTCTCTAAACGATTTGGAGTGCACTCTAGGTGCACTAGTGATTGGATACTGTGGTACCTTATGAGTCCCTAGTATATGGTACCTTAGGTACCAAGGGCATAGGTACTTCACAGGCCTACCAGGGGCTGAAGCATGTATTATGCCACCCCTGGGAAGCAGACTAAATCTGACACCACAGGCCTGCTACTGCAGCCTGGGTGAGGAAGTGCTAGCACCCCTCACTGAGATATAGGTCCCCTATATCTCTCCTGCACACACATTGAGACTTATCAGTCACCCCTAAAGCAGGCCCTATCAATCCTGAGGGCAGGGTGCTTAGTTTCCATGTGAGGGGGTGCCTCTGCCTGAGCAGGGCCCCTCTGCAGCCCTCAGAGTCCATTCTCTGGGGCTGTTTGTGAATGCAGTCAAACCATATACTCTTAATTGCATTATATCCTCGCGGTAAATGCTAACTATGGAATGGCTGCATCAAAACATGTCGTGTTTGGTGTCAAACACTTTGGAATCATACCCCCACACCAGTAACTGGTGCGGGAGTATGATCCTACCCTTCTAGAGGGATAGACATGTAACTACTGTGGAAACGCTGTAGAATCCTGAAGAGCCCTGGCATCACAAAATGGATGCCACCAGTCACAGACACTGGGCTGCCCTCCTGCTGATGACCAACACTCGCAGTGGAGAAAGCCCAACAATAGATATCCCGTCCCAAGGGGGTGTGACCACCTCCCAGACAGGGTTTAGTGTATTTGGGCTGGGTGGGTGCACTCCTAGAGTGCTTTGAAATCCTGCACTGGGGGAGCAGAAGGCTCCTCTGTGCATATGCCAGTTCAAACCAGCTCAGGGGCTACCTGCCCCTGCTCTGGCGCGAAACTGGACAAAGGGAGGTGGGTGTAGCCACCCCCTCCCCTGACCCTCCCATAGGTGGGGTCATAGAGCTAGTCCCGCCCTTTCTTTTAGTATAAGAGGGGGAACCTGTGCATTGCAACCCAGATACCCCTGGACGACGCTCTACAAGAAGAATCCTGGACCTTCGACGTTCCACTACCTTTGGAAGACTGAAGAATCTCCCTTGGAGTCAAGGAGTGACTCCCTGCTTGGCAGGCACCAAAAACGACAACGACGGTCACAAACTACGCTGCTCCCGCCAGAGCCCGAAGTCCCTGTAGCCCAAGAAGTGGATTTCCTGACTTCTCAAAGGCCATCGTGAGTCCCCAGTGAAGCTGAGGCCAGTGGACCCCAAGAGTGATGAGGAACCGCGACCCCTGGGTACCGTGCACTATTGTCGAGTGCAACCTCTTCACGACGTTCTACGAACTTATGCTTTGGACCACGTGTGTTCCCAGCCTCCAGCAGAGATCCCTCCCAAAATCAGAGGCCTATACCGCCCCGAGTGACCGTGGGCCCCTGTTGAGTGAATCCTCCGGAGGCGTCTTTGCGATCCCTTGCCAGCCGGCTTGTGGGTCCCCAGAAGACTTTCCAAAGAAACCAAAGGGCTCTCCTGGTTGCTCCAGGCCTGCCCTGACCTACCCTCACTGGGTAGGTTCCTCAGACCTTGCTGGTCTACACCATTGACTTTTCTGTTCCAACACGAGACTTGCTGCTAACAAGGCTTGTTGGCGCCAATCGGGTCGCCAACACCGCAGTCAGCTGCAGACTTCATGGGACACGCTGAATCCAGCTCCTGGCCGTCCTCGATGCCTCCTGGACCTCGTGGTTGAAGAGTCAAGACACGAGTGAACAACCTGAATCTATCGACGACGGTGGGCATTCATCTTCCTTGCCCCGGGTCACTGCCAAGTGCCCTTGAACACTGTCCCCTCTGCTTTCAGGTCTTCCTCCTTCCGAATCCAGGCTTGGATTCCACCGGACACTTCTTCTGTCGCCACAAGCAGCAAGTCTTCACTGGCTCCCATTGAAAACGACGCCGCGACCTGACACCAAAGGACACCTATGCACCTGCTCCCCTGGGTGAGGTAACTCTAGCAGTACGGTGCTCCCGTGGGTGTGGGCCCTAGAACTACTTACCCTGTAAGTGCCTTGCTTGTGGCTACCCTAGAAGTGCCTTAAAACTCTTATTTTCTAAGTGCGACAATTGCGCTGACTCGTACAGGGTTCGCGTCCGTGTTAGACACATCGCGTCCATCTCCCTTGTAACACTATCTAGAACCGTGTCCTTCGACTCGTACTGAGTCCGATCGGTGTTCGCCTCGAACACGCAAGGGACCTTTAACATTGAAATCTCAATCGCGTCTGTGCGCATAGACTCGTACAGGACTCGCACCGGTGCCAGGACACCGTGTCCGTCCCCTGTGGGTCTCCTACAACTACCTGGGGTGGTTTTTAGGGGTCCCTCGATTTTAACTGCTCTAGACCTGGGTCTAGCCAAACTAAGATTGTGATATTTGATTGTGCTAACTTATTTGTGATAACTTTGCATTGTACATATGTTCCTGACTTCTAATCTCATAAAGAGATTAGTAGAGAGTTGTTTAGTAATAAATACATATATATTTGATATATATACCTGTGTGGTGTCTTTTCATTTGGTGATTCAAGAGATTGTGTGGTAAAACAAGCTGCTTTACATTCCTCCAAGACTTAGCCTGAAGGCTGCTCTCCACAGCTACCACTAGGATAGCTTTCTTTAAAGGTTGTCTTAAACCTACCTACCATAAGAGTCGAATTGTTCTGGTGCAAGGTGTCCACTTTAATTAGTGAACAGCATATACCAGGCCAACTTCTCACAGTGTTTATATATTATTTTGGGGACTACTTCTTTTTAGGTCGAGCATCACACACACGCATACATAATCAGCACAGCGCCCTTACGAGCCCCGCGCTGTTAATGGTTTCATTGTTTCCTCCACCCTCAGCTCTCCGCTCTCACTCCCTCCTCCCTCCTCCCTTCTCCCCCTCCCTCCTTGTTTAATGAGCACTTCATCAATCTCGCTGCCTCCTTCCTCTGCATTTCATGAAGTAAACATAATCCACATCCATAGAACCACTGAGCGTCGCGCGCCTTCACAAATGCATTTTTTAAGAGCGCTGAAACGTCACGCTTTAACTTCAAATATTTCTTTTTTTTATTAATCTTTTTAACATCGGTAAGATACCGCACTTTAACTTTAACAATGGCGCCCATGCGCCTATTGTCAGCAGTTCGGCAGCTTGTAACGTGACCAGAGGTGTTTTTTTCCTTCTCCCCTCTTCTTTGCATATGTGTACGCAATTAAATAGAAAAGAAAGGCAGCGGCCACCTTTACTTCATTGCTGGCTGTGCAGACACATGCATACATAATCAGCACAGCGCCCTTTTACGAGCGCCGCGCTGTTAATGGTGTCATTGTTATACACCCCCCCCGCTCGCCGCTCTTATTTTCACTTTACTGAAGGTAGCTGCGGTCCGCTTTTGTTTGTTTATACACGGCTGTGCATGGCGCACTTTTAGTTTAGGTACTGCTTTAGGTCAACAGTGTGTTTTGGCTGCGACATTTTTAGTATGCAGCGTTTTATTTTTTAATCAGTGGCCTGCGCACGTCATGTTAGTGGGGTGATTTATAGCTTACTGTAATGCTAAAACCCCTCTTCCACCGTCTCGAGAAAAACTTTGCACTTCACCAACGATGGGAACTCCAAGTTGCGCGAGCGCCAAGATTAATATAAAATCTCCGAGCATTCTTCAAAGCGCGCGCCGTCCACTCCACACTCCTGTGCATGTCCCGGGTGCCAACGTACACATGGAGGGGAGGGCTCTGCTCAGCAGCTGCTTATAATTTTTGACCTATGTTTTCACCAAGCATCTAATCAATAAATGAGGTCAATAAAGAGTAGTAGTTTATACAGCTGGCAGTGAGGTTTTAACACGAGATCGGACTTCATTATCACATTTTCTGGGAAACACTTCTGCTGACTTACAAGCACATTCATGATCGAATACATTTGTATATGTGCTGAGGAGATACAACATGATTTATTCATCGCAGTATTAAGCCTTATAAATATAACATCTTGACCTTCATGATAGAGTTGCGAGTTTTAAATCTAATACAACATTTTGAGAATTCAATTTGCGAAGCTGATCAACGCTCCGTTAATTAAAGACAGGAGTCTCTCCACTGGCTATTACCAACCGCCTCCAGCGGTAACCAATTACAGAACACCGTATTCAGGGGTCATTAGTTTAGCAGTTGTAATTGTTCAATGTTACAGATGCTCTGAATAATCTCTAAATTTGACAGATTTCCTCAAATTGCGCAACACTTATTTTTTACACGATAGGTGGTTAGTTTTTCAGGTGATTTTTTTTCTTTTTTTTTGTTTGTAGTCGAATGTTAATCTGTCCATACCTAGACCTGTTGAACAAGAACCCAGTCACTATACAAAATACATAGATGTTTCCCTTACTCTGCAACAAAGAATAAATGCACCACAAATGTCAATGGTCTTAAAGTAGAGTTTGTAGTATTGTTTCTAATGTACAAATAATTTTTAGGACAACATTCCACTTGGAAAGTGGAAATGTAGATTTGCAACACACACATCAATATGCAATCAAAGCATAACTATAACAAGTTATGACAAAAACAAGCATTTGCAATGCAGTAGGTCTCGTATTTGCGAGAGTTTGAGCTATTGGCATTGTAAATGACGATGCCTTTTATTTATGTGTTTTTAAAACCTGCAAGCGATGGTAAACACGCACTATGTACTTATAGTCCTTGCTTACGAGAAGTAAGGCTGGCAGTAAAAGACGGGCAGTTACTGCTGGCCTTGCTTCTCCTAAGCACAGACTATAAGTACAAAGTCCATGTTTACGCACCGCTTGCAGGTTTTCAAAACACATAAATAAAAGACACCTTCATTTACAATGCCAATAGCTCAAACTCTCGCAAATGCGAGACCTATTGCATTGCAAATGCTTGTTAACATTGTGATTTCACTGTTGGACACACTTGGAGAAAAACCTGTCCAGAGAGAAGAGCTGTGCTTGTCTGATGATGTAAAACTCGCATCTAGATATTGAGGTATGAGGGTCCGCCTGACAATGCCCAGAGGTCTTCTATTTTTATAATAAAGTAGCTAGTAGCACGGGGAGGGTGGTATGGTCATTTAGCCCTTTATCCACTGCTTTACGAAATGCTTTCCCCTTTGTATTCTATGGGATTGTAACTATGCTCATTGTTTTATCCTTATGCATTATGCTGATAGTACTGGCACGTGTACTGCATCTTAGAGCACGGTAGTTGAAATAAACATTTTAAACTATACAGTGTCTCTGACTACGCACGTTGTGGACAGGTATGAGTGAGTAATGAAAGGGTGTTGCTCCCGCGAGTCCTCAGAGAGTCCGTGTTCTGGGTTGTTTAGTCATTGGTAGCATCGTTGCTAATGAGCCGCTAATGCTAGTCGTGTTGGGATTGTGGGTACTAAGGTTTATTGTTGGTTCACCACTATACTCCGAGGTCCTATTATCCTGTGCATAGCTCTGTGTATGTGCAGAATCCCTACAACAGGAGAAGCCGCTCATTCTAGAAATTTCTTCCTTCCGAATGTTGGTTGCTGCCTTAGAGTCCTAACTTAATGATCTTGATGTGTGTGCTTTGAGGCAATTTCCCCTGATCATTGTAATTTTGCTGCGCCTATCTGTGGGATTGATCGACAATTTCCGGCCTGAGCGTTAGCCTGCCAGCTATGCACCCTCCCACCTATGACCCATCAATCCGTAATCCCAGGCCTAGGTCGCAAGGCCTGCCTGACTACATACTTGTGTGTCAAGGTAGATGTGGAGTTCAGAACAGGGATTCTATTAATAAGGACGATATTTCATTTTTATCGATAAACACATTGATTTCCATATTAACAGGCCCATTACTTTTTTTATTTTTGCCTTAAGTCTTTAAAAAAAAACAACACATTTCTGGTTTCCCTTATTGATTGTTTTCATGTCGTTTTATTCATTAAATTGTTTTCTATTTTTCTAAATTGGTTGTAAGATTCTTGTGTTTTGCCTTTTCAACTGTTTTGCTGCTGCTACATATTTTTCACGTTTTCCGAAGTTAAGCTTCCCTGCTCTGTGCCAGAACTAAGTTGAACTAAGGTTTAAATGACTGAAACTGTGTTTTACTTTAACAAGTTTGAAGCATTAGTCCTACTGCCACCCACCCCAGGTAATGATGCACTTTCTTACAGTGAGGATCGTGAATTCTTATTAAACTAGACCTGAATAGAGCTAGTTTCTGAAATGGGATTGCGAGGGGGGGGGGGGTTGCACCTTGTGATGAAGACCCCTCAGCAGAGCTCTGGGTCCCACTAATGCAAAGATCACGAGTTACGCTTTGGTAAACTCTTTTATCATCGTATTTAGTTTGTGCTATGAATCATCGGATACTGAAGCACTTACAAGCAGAGACATTTAATACTCCATGGATTCAAATAGATTCTTTCGTGATGTCTAATGTGTAAAGACTGCAGTCTCTGGCCAAGATGTAGAACCTTTAACCAACTAACCTATTTTGCACCAGTGTTTTAGTTCTGGCAGTGAATGTTTTTGGCTAAGGACCTTAGAGTAGAAGACCACCTACAGCAGTGCACATCAGGCCATGCTTGTGTGAGTATGCACACACATTCTGCTTTCAAAGTGTTTTTGTCTTAATTTGAAGCCTGCCAAGATTTGAGCACTGCTCTATCTTGGCCAGTTTGAATGAAATCCTGACTTAGTACTTTGTTCTTTTAAATGTGTGACCTTAACTAGTTTAAGTTGTTGTGCTAGTCTTAATTTGCTCTTATATTGCAGAGCTCGTGCAAAGTGGACTCCAATACTATTGTATGCAGGAGTAACTCACAATTTTGAGAGAAATTGAGGTACTAAAACATGTTTGAACTCGAGTCCTCACAGCTGGAGCCCGTTGGTTCCACTGCATTTCACCGAGATCTGCTGGGACATGGGTCTGTTGGGAGTTTTGATGTAAGGGTAGATTAGATGGAATGTGCCATTTTGGGGGGGGGGGGGTGTATTTTTGATAGTCCTTTGAATCATCTTTGAAACTTAAGCAGTTCATCCTCCTAAACGTGCTGTATTCTTTTTCATTTTTGGTAAAACCTTCCCAAGTTATTCTTATGTTTTCAGCAGCATAAATGGGTCCATATTCGAGTATAAGTGACAGGAAGGCACTCTCCATGGTCCACCTTTCCCACCCTGATTTCAGTGAGTAAAAGTAAGCAACAGGCCACATTAAATACTTTCATTTTCTTCCACTGCAGAGGATGAATGCTTTATGTTGCATGGAAGCCGGCCATCTCCAGTGTGGAGCCCTGTACATACTCCAGTTTAGATCAAGAATTGTTAACCCACGCGAAGGCATGCAGATGTCCTACTTGGGTTGGAACGGATAGTGTCGGCTTGGTGTGTGGCCATAAATGGTGTGCTTGATTCTGCAACATTCCTCAAACCTTTACATGAAAACACTGGAGTATAAAGGAGGTGAAATAATGATGTGATGTAGGGGTTTTGAAAGGCTGAATACATAGGGGATACTTCAGAAATGTCTTACTGTAGAGGTGAACTGCATAATGTATTCTTGGGCATCAGTGTATTTTACTACTTTGTGACTATTCGAGTACATTCTTTTGACGTCTGTATAAAATACGCATGCTATAAAGTATTTGCTCTATTGATAGTGGGCACATATATTGGAGACACCTGTTTTCCTGAGGGTGCAGAAATTATGGTTGAAAATGGCAGGTTCTTTATAGGGCAAGTCCAGCCTTATTACTTAAAGGGAGACGAGCAGAAACGTAGTCCCTAATGCTCCGTGTCACAGGCGTGCAGAGCTCCTTGGTGTAAAAGCAAATACTGGAAATGCTGAATAAGACCATTTTGGGTCCAGTCCTTGAGCAGTTGGTCCAAAACAACTGTTAAATCCAAAGTTGTTCTCAAATGTTTGGAGTTATGCTAACCAGCATAAAGTGTATTTTATTTTCAGACACATCTCCAGGGCAACTGTTTTGTTTATTATTTTGAGGCAACACAAAGCACAGACTGCAGGGATGGGGCAGGCACCCATCTTTTCTGCATGCCGCTTGCTGTCTGGACCCTGCATTAGAGCCTTTCCCTTGTCGAGGTGCTGATCTTATCCGGTCACAGGATCGATCCCTGTAACTGAAAAGGCCCTTCTTGCTTCGTTCACTGTGTGTGTCCACACTTAGCAGGACAGATGCACATTGCTTCACAGTGAGAAGATGGGAGGTAGAGAAGTGTGGGAGTCAAACCCCAATATTCATCTGAACTCCAAAATTAATCACTCCAATATTTTAACAAAACCATTTGGCTCCAGTGTCTCCAATTTATCTTGCAGTCAGAAACTGTGGTCCATGCACTAAAAAATACAATTTAGATGAGTTATAAGAATAAAATATTGGCAGCATAAAGAACTGAGTTCTAGATCAAAAATCGAGCAAACTTGAATTCAACAGAGTAGTTAAAATGTGGTACAGGGAAAAATACATGAAATGCCATCTAGGCCCTATACAGAAATACATATAAATCAAAATAAAAACTTAATAATCCCAAGTTTAAAAAAAATACTAATTGCCAAACTCAGACTGCTCACTGCATCAAACTACCAACTTTAAAGGAAAAAAGAACACGGCCGTTTGCCTGTGAGTAAAATGATCAAATCTCTCACGAAAGAGAAACCAAAGGTTTTATAGACCAATCACACATGGTATTAAGGGATTCTGCAAATTCAGCATGGCATGACCATGGTTAGGGTCACATTAGCAAATCAGAAATAACATCATTTTCTAAATCTTTAGCACTAACCATTTCTTAAGGTAAGAGAAATGTTCTGCTTGCACCCTCATCAACTGCACTCCGGAGATGTGCTGCACAAATGAAACCTTCCGACAACCATAGCTCCTAGAATTAACAAACCTACACTAACCCTTCCAGCAGAAGTCCTTGAAAATGATGCTTTGAGCGTATGATGGAGGCTCCATTCACAATAAGCGTTTTCTAATAATGGTTTATATCGCTAACATATTACCATTGTTTACTAGACGCTCCGCGGAAACATGGGGAGCGATGGCTTTGCAGCGGGACACTGATTGGGAGGGGAATGTGCAGGAATAGAGCTCATGAAATTCCATCCATTTTTAAAATAATGGCGTATTACACGAAAATGTGGCATGACTAATCATAGCTTTATTTACACTTCTAAGTGACCTACATATTTTGTTCCGAGTGCAACAACATTAGTTAATTGGGTATGAGTCCATGCAGCATTAAAAAACTCTAATTATCCGAGATAATTTTCACTCGATATTTGCCTATTTTGCTTACTAAAAAAAACAAGCATTTACAATGCAACAGGTCTCGCATTACTGAAAGTTTTAGCTATTGGCGTTGCAAATAATAATGCAATGCCAATAGCTCAAACTTTCAGTATTGTGAGACCATTGCATTGCAAATGCTTGTTTTAACGTATACCTGTAGTTATTCAGTTCAGGTATTTTCAGTGCGCTTTTTAAAAATGTACTAGCGTTGGCTCTGATCCCCCTTACTTTTCTGAAGGTGAGACTTTATGAAAAAGACTAGAGGAAGTATTCCAAGTAAAAACTGCCTGTGCACAGCAAGTTGGCAGATGATGCTCGCTGCATCGACCACACAACCACGAGGGCAATCATCACGCACGAAGCGGAGTAGACCCTAAAACGTGCCTGTAGAAGCACAATTTTGTACTTGAAGTGAAAAGCGCTTCTGTTCTGCACTGCCCCCTACGGCGATCTCCTAGTAATTGTTGTGTTGTGGGCCCTAGGCCCACATGCTAAGGAAGGACTGACGCAAACACAGTATCTGTAGTCATTCAACTGGCGTCGAGCACGTGCACCCGGGCCCTTTTATTAACAGGCTCACGTCACTCGTGACGCCTGTGAGGGATGCGTGTGGGGGTGCCAGTGTGCCCACTCCCATAGGGGAGTGGCTCTAAACTCTATGCCTGTCGAGACACTAGAACGTGTCTCGCAGGACATAACATTCCTCCCAAATTTTAATAAAACAAAGGTTCCCTAGTCCAAACTGTAGGGAGAAATAACAATGAAATGTACACCACAGGGTCCATCAATTTCTCGGGTCAGGCATCCAGAAGACAGCAGACCAGGACTGGTGACTCCGACTGTAGCAGGATGATCTCGGCGGGCACTCATCATTTAACCTGGGTGATCCCGGACACGAATGCTTGCTTGGAGATGTCCGCTGCACTCTCGTAACATGCCAGTGGAAGCATGCCCTTTGGTCCCAGGTGGCTTCCTTTCGCTGACCTTGAGGATGGTATGTGGTGATTAACAACAGTTCATTCACTGGGTGCGTCAAGTTCATGGTTGGAGTCCATGGTGAAAGTTTACTGGATACTTCTGGATTGCCTGAAGTCTCTTAGGCCGTCTTGCTGTGTCCAGTGACCTGTCGGTGGGGCAATGTCTCTTCCAGCTCTCCCGCCTGGGGAGGCCCTTCGTCGGGCTTGCCACGGGACTGCAAGTAGGCTGCGATTGGGGCTGCGTGTGTGCCGGCTGGGGGCAGCTGCAAACCGCCAAGGAGCCAGTAGCCAGTCTCTCGCACAAACCTCAAGGGTGTGTGGGTCTTGGTGAGGACATGCTCTCTCTGCCGCAGTTCAGGTTCACACCAGGTCAGCGGGTAGCCTCTGAGTCTTCTTGTTTGCGAGGTCGGCAACAGTGTGGGACTCCAACCATCGGTACTCGGGATGGTTTCGTGTGACGCACTTGATGAGGACTGGCATGGTGGCATGGCCAGTCGTGTGGTGAATCTGGACGATTGCTGGTGATGACTTGCCTTGATGATTGCAGGCTTTCAGTCTGGAGTCAGTCACCTGAGGCAGGGGTGTCCAGGTGCCTCCACGTTCTCTGGGAAGCACTTGCATTCGTGTACTTTGGCTTCTTGGGCTGTCGGGACTTTGATGACGGAGGGGTGATGAACACGGTGTGAAATGTGAGGCATGAGACTCGGTTCGCGCAGGCTGTGCGGCTTACCCTCGGCCTCCCGCTGTGCGGTTGCCAATTCCTTCTCGGGTTATCCCCCTCTTCCCTTGCTGTCGCTGTGTCAGGACTCACTCCTGTTGTAGCTTGGGCTTTCTTCATCGTCCGGCCCTGCCACTCACGACTTCCCCTTCTGACCTCCACTGGTTGTCCGATTCTTGGTGTGGACCCTCCGGTCACACTTCCACGTGTCTCGCTGAGTGCGGTGTCATGCACATGGCACTGATGACGTCGCTGCCATCGGGCCTGGACAACAGGTGGTGATGGTTAACTCGGAGAGGAAGTTTCTGGATGGACGTCGTAGGCACGTGACTGCCTCTTCTGAATCTTGTCTTGCACCTCTGGCATTTGCGGTCAGGAGCAGGGATGCCACTCGACTCCAACTGCCGACACTCGGGCTGGACGGTCTCACTGTGAAGCGACGGGAGCAACGCAGTTTGCGCGTGCTGCGGCTTACGTGTGGTTCTCCCTTGGTGCTGTCGCCAGGTCCGTCGGTCTGCCTTGGTGGCTGTCTGGTGTCTTTGGAGGTGTTCTTGGCTTGTGGTGCTACGAGTCCTCGTGCTTCTCCTCTCGTTGTCTTTGACGCACCTGCGTTTGTCCAGCTCTTCTGGGTGACACGATTTCCACTCTTCTTCGGGTGCAATGACATGCACCATGTTCTAACACGGCCAACGGGGCCGTTGAACTTCAATGGTCTCCGGACCACTCAGGCGAATCGTCCGTCGCTCTTCTCGGCTGCATGGTGAGCAGCCACTCATCTTGGATGCTCCTTCTTCAGGCAGCTTCTTGACGCTCCTACTCCGGGCGTTCCCTCTCCAGGGAATGGCTTCCATGGGCAGTGGTGAGCGAAGCTCCTACTCCGGGTGTTCCCTCTCCAGGGAATGTCTTCCACGGGCAGTAGAGAGCTGTGGTGGCGGCTGGCCACTTGTGGTGTGCGACTCTCCTCTCGTCAGCCTTGGGTCACTGACGACTCCTGCTTGAGGCATTGTGAGGAAGGACACTGTGCTGCGTTTGGCCCCTTCTGGGTTCCGTTGCTGCTGTGGAGATGTAGAGGATCTCCCTGCTGGTTCCAGCAGTGCTTCTTTGCTTTTAGAGAGGTCTCTTGTCCTCCTGGGTATTCGTGCTTCTGGTGGTCTGCGCAACCCCTTCTTCTTCCCTCTAGTTGCATCGCTTCGGCGCGCTTCTGACGGCGCCCTTTGTTTGCCTCATTGGACGCACTTGCTGCGCATTCTCTTCATCCTTAAAGCTGTGTGGTGGTTTGGTATTACGCTGTGTCGCTTTTGCGGGCACCTGGTGAACAACCAGGCTTGCTCTGTAACATAGTCTCTGGGAGGGTGCGCTTGCCTGGCTCCCTGCATACTTGGTCTGTTTCCCCTCATGGATTCAGCAGACTGTTACTTGGGCGTGTGCCCACCACTCTTCTCCACCTCCCTAGACTTTCTTCTGCTGCTAGGAAACTGCTTTGAGTGCAGCAGGTATCTGGTGGAGATTGGTACAGCCTCTTGCATTCACCTATGCATTGCGGCACTGCTGGGTGCTAGTTGTGTTCTCTGACTTATTTTTAACACGTGGATAACCTTCTTCCCTGGCACTTTTTGCAAGCTGCAGCAATTGGTTCCCTTTTCTGGCATGCTTGTCCATATAATTATTTTCCTTAGCCGCGGTAGCGCAAAACGGCCACTAGATGGCACTGCAGGGCAAACTATTGCTGTCTGCGGTCGTTTACCTTTGTTCTGGAACCACGCTCGGTTCCGTGATGCTGCCGTTTGTCCTGTACTCGCGGGCTTCGAGGGGGCAGAGGAATGGAGGGCAGGCAACTCGTGGTGGGTGCTGCCTTCTTCTTTACAGCCCCGATGCCCACCGAGCTGCAGCCACACCTGGACGTTCCTGGGCCTCAGCGCACTGCACCAGCGGTCCTCGTGGCTCCACGGTCACTCTGCATACCGCGGTAAGTTTTCTCTCTTTTTTTTTTTATAGTCTTCTTGGGGGCCATACAGTCGCACGAAATACACCTTCAGTGTTGGAGGTCTTCAGTTTATTTCTCTGCGGCGCCAGCCGCATACAGTCACTTAGCAGCCTCACTCACCATGCGAGCTGCGCGGGGCTTGGGCTGCCGCTGCTGGCCGGCGGTGCCACACCTCGGGATTCCGCCCACCAAGGCAGCAGTCGGAGCTGCGGATGGCGCTTCCACGGGGCTCGGTCACCCCTGTGATCACGGCCTGCAGCTAGGGCGGCCCTTCCTCATATTCAGCTCCACACCCCTTGCTTGACACGGCTCTGCTGATGTGGGGTGGGCACCCGCTCCGCTTCTCTTTGCTTGCGGGGCCTCGGCAGGTCGATGGCATGGGTCACGCCACGGCTTCACACCCTGCTTCTACTTTCGCTCCACTCGCGCGGGGTAGGGTTGGAGCTGCTAGCTGGGGACTACATAGCTTAGCTACGGGACAGGGTTCACTTTCTCCTCGGGGTTGAGATGGAGCGGGTCGCTGCTACGCTCTCTGTCCTCCACTCTCAGGCTCACCTTCCGGCTGATCATTACACCGGCACTTCAGCAGCGGGGTGGGCTCCCGCTGACCGCATGTCGTGTGGGTCACTCCTCTCGCTTCAGCCCCTCGACACCTCACATTCCTCGGGCTCACCTTCCGCCCGGCGGGCCGTGGCGACCGATGCGGGTGGGCTCCGCTCGGCACTTTCATCTGTTGGGGCTCAGCGCGGCGATGGCCTGGCACCACGCGGTCTCCGCACTCGTGTGCCAGCACGCTAGGTGCGGGTTGGGCTCCCGATCACCTCTTCACCTCGTCCAGGCCCGGGGCTCTTCAGATGCCCCCCCAGGCCCTCTGGCACGTTGCGCGCCTGCTCACCGGGGTGCCCTCGCCACGTAAGCACTCTCCCCTTTTCTTGTGATGGCAGAGGTGCAGCGTGTGGGTGCCAGTACACCCGCAGGGTGTCCGTCGTCCGGTCCAGTCACTGCTCGCCTGGGTCACGCAGGCATTAGGGGGCCCTGAACGGGGCCCGCTCCCCTCCCCTCAGAGGATAGCCAGGCTGCTGCTCGGGGACACGCGGGGCAGACCCGCCTCGTCGCCAAATGTTGTGTTGTGGGCCCTAGGCCCACATGCTAAGGAAGGACTGACGCAAACACAGTATCTGTAGTCATTCAACTGGCGTCGAGCACGTGCACCCGGGCCCTTTTATTAACAGGCTCACGTCACTCGTGACGCCTGTGAGGGATGCGTGTGGGGGTGCCAGTGTGCCCACTCCCATAGGGGAGTGGCTCTAAACTCTATGCCTGTCGAGACACTAGAACGTGTCTCGCAGGACATAACAGTAATCACAATGCCAGAAACAATATTCACAAATAAAAGCCAGATTAATTTGTGCTTTCACCTGCTCCCTACTCCTCATCTCCAGTCCTCACCCGGCCCTTTTCAATACTTGACAGGCTGATTCACATCAGCCTCCCTGTGCACAGCTATTACTTTCCCTAGTATCCCACTGGAAGCTCGGCAAGGGGCTTGGGACTTGTAATATAATTAAAAGCATTTGGCGTGCCGTCACTGGGCGTCAATTTTAATATCTGACACAGCGTCACTCTTAATCTGTTGTGTATTTTGGGAAAGAGACAGAGCAGCAGCTGTTTGCTACACAATATCAAGAGAGCAGGAGGAGCCAGTCCTTGCGCTCTCTTGGTGAGCACACCAGGAAGCACAGCGAAAGGTGCCAAGTCTGCATCCCAACCACACATTGGGTAAATGCTGGCAAGGCTCTCAGCCTATGGAGCGATGGTTGTGCTGTAGCTTCTGGGGCAGCGGCACGGTTACATTCTCTGGCATTAACTAGCTATTATGACATTTCAAACCACATTAGTATTGGTGCAAGATGGATCATGATGTTTTAAAGAATAGTTTTCTTAAAGAAGAATACTGTGCGCAATCAGCAAATATTTTTTAAGTATTAGTCAACAACATTTAATGAGTTTGATCGTCTTTGGTATTGTATTGCAACAGGATTTTCTATTCACTGAGCGCCATCTCGTGGCTAATATGTTAACATGTTTTACAAAGAAGGAAAAGAGAAAGCGAATGAAACTTAACGTGGTAGGATATTTAACCAGTGGTGCGCGCGCACCACAGAGGAGCGGGGGGAGGGAGCGCGGCAGCGAGGCGAACACGCGCTGCTGCGCGTGCTAGCCACCAGTGGGAATGGGAGGAGCAAAGGCGGGACATGCGCCCGCCTTTGCCCAATTGCGTGCCGTTATTTAAAAAAAAAAAAACGCGCTACAGCCAATGTGGGCTCCTGAAAGCAAAACCACATGCACGAGCGTGTGGGCAGCTTTCCGAAGCCCGTACAAGAGGTCTCGTGCTGCGCGAGCAGGCTTCACACTGCAACGCTAGGCGCGAGACCTAAAAAATGCTACAACAGAAGTATGGAGGGGAGGAGGGGCATGCAGCGTTGAGTAGAAACTGTTAAACCCTAAGTAATGCATTATAACCTTGGGTGCTCTATATTTAGCCAGTGGTTGGAGGCTCAATCCATGGTTGTATCTCTCATACAACCAAGCACAGTTATACAGCCATTATGCGATGAGGGAACCCAGCCATGTCCGATTTACAATGGAGAGGTTTAAATTGGTTTTCGCACTCCCATGAACTGGCTGCCAGTGCCACTGTATTAATTTTCCACTTTGTGTGGTTGTCTGTGGCTTAGCCTGTTGTGCTTCTTGTTTTTTTGCTATTCTATGGTGTAGGAAACTGGCTCTGAGCACACTATATGACTTTGGTACAGTTTATACAGAGTCCAGTGGATCCCAAGAGTCTTACAGAGGATCAAGTAGATAATACCTTACACTCTTTTGTGGAAGTGTGGTCGACAGTTAGGCTTATCAGAGGGCTGTGTTAAGCATTTGTCGTATTCACTCAGTCACTGATGGCACACACTCAGAGACTGAATCCAGACCAGTTAGGTAAGTATAAAAAAAGGTATACTTCTGTTTTATTTCTAGAACTAATCGGAGCTTGCCACAGGTAGGTAAAATATACTTTAAAATGCAAGGCTTTACACAGAAATTCAATTGTAGATGATATTGGAATCATTACAGGTTTATATTTGCTTTCAAAACCGTTCAGAATACATTAAAATTACTTTGGATTAATTTAGAGTTACTTTTCAGTTACATTCACTATTCAGGGTGATATGCTTGGGTATCACACCGTGGGTCCTACAATACAAAGGTAAGTAAGACAATTTACTTATCAAAGCACAGTTACTTCTTGTTCCATACAAAAAGCAGGTCGACACTAAGAACATTTCAGAGAAAAAAACACAACATGGGCTGCTATGGAGAAAAGAATGTTATCGGTTGACAGGTAAGTAAAATGACTTACAATGCTGGGTGTCTGGGGTTAGAGCCAAGATTCCCCAGGGTTCAAGGAGGCACTCGAGTTGCACCACCAGTGCCAAGGGTGGCTGGGTGCAGAGTGCAGAGGCCCAATGTTAGCCAAAGGGGGTAGGGGGCCTTTGGTCAGGGGCTGCTCACGAGCAGGCCACTGGGTTGTGGGAGAAAAGCTCCAAAGTTTAAGGTCATTGTAGGGGCCATCAGTCAGCACATGAGCTGCACCACCAGTGACATGGAGTTGGCCGGATGCATGGTGCAGATGAGACATCGGGAGACTTGGTGATTTCAATAGATCTCTCCAGTTCAGAAGAGATGTTGCAGGCTTGGTCAAGGAGGTTTCGACCACCAACAAGAGAGGTATGTTAGGTTGTTGAGGGATTCCTGGACACCGTCAGTTGGGCCACCCAAGGCAGTGGGGCATCGGGTGCAGGGGTGTCTTTAGTCGTTTTTTCTTACTGCTTCGGTCAGGGTGGACCCCTCAGGTTGAGGCTGCAGATGCCCGGTAGAAGATCGAGTCAGGCCATGGACCACTGGATCCCAGGTCAGGATCTCTGGGGAGACCTTTTTGTGGTGTTGGGCCACTCTAACCCGGGCTGTGGGTGTCGGGTGCAGAATGGTGCAGAACTTCGGAGTCAGCTGTGTCCGTGGTCGGTATTGGAGTCTTTGGATGAGTAAATCTGCTGCTCACGGGATACAGTCTTTTTGGTGAAGGCAGGGCAGGTCCTCTGGTTTCTGGATGGCTGATGGCTACTGGACACGCCGGGGTTTCACTGGTTGCAGGTCGAAGTCGGTACAGGCTGGTAGGGCTGGGGCAAAAGCAGTTGGTGTCCTCTTCTTCCTCATACAGCACGGCTCTTTGGTCCTCCTTTCTTCTTCTCTAATCTGAGGAGGCAAGGGCCCCTACTAAATTCAGGGGCATTGCAGCAGTGTGTCGGTTGGGACCAATGTGTCCCTTCCTTGGGGTAAGTGCACCCCCTATTATGCAACCCTCCAGTTGGAGGGTGGCATGAGCTTCTCTCTGGTTGGCTGTGTCCCCTCATCAAGGTGGAGGGGGACTGAGATGTGTGCTTCACCTTTGCCTCCCCCACCTGAGGGGTGGGGTTGGCAATGGTGGGCACACCTCTCTACCTAACTCGGTTTTCCTGCTGATTTTCTCATCCAAAGTGGGGATCAGAACTGATGTGAGCCAGTTGCTGTGGGCAGCAAAAAGCAGGGTCAGCTAATAAAGGCGGCAGGCCTTTGAAGCTTCCCCATCGTGGACCCAACCCATCCTGGGGGAGGAGGCATGACACCTCTGCCCAGAATGGGTTTTGTTTCTGAACTCTGAGAACAGAGGACCTCTACCCAGTGGTCCAGAAACCTGTCTGATGGTGGGTAGCCATTCAGAAACCACACCGGGGCTGGTCGGTTTTCAGGGGGCATCTCGAAGATGCCCTCTGGGTGCATTTTACATTAAATTCCACACTGGCATCAGTGTGTGTTTAATGTGCTGAGAAGTTTGCTACCAATCTTCCCAGGTTTCAGTAAAGCCATTGTGGAGCTGTGGAGTTCATAGTGACCAACTGCCTGACCATATACACTTTATGGCTTTACCGTACTTACAATGTCTAAGAAAGGACTTGTACACTGTAGTGTTACAGGGCTCATGCCACTGCACCCTCACCTGAGGGCTAGTGCACCCTGCTAGATGGGTGGCTTACCTCGGCCACAGGCAGTGTATTGCAGGCATGGCACACAGGGATGTGTGCCATGTCGACTCTTCACTTTTCTTTGCACCAAAGCACGCAGCCTGCATGGCAGTGTGTATGTGAAGGTACATGAGCTCTAAGGGTGGCACAATAGGTGCTGCAGCCCTTGGAGTCCTTCCCTGGTCACAGTGCCCTTGGTACCTAGGGTACCTTTTAAAAGGGGCTTACCTCAGGCCAGAGATGTGCCAATTGTGGTAACAAAGGTACAGTTTTTGGAAAGAACACAGGTGCTGGGGCCTAATTAGCAGGATCCCAGCACACACTCAGTCAAGTTGGCATCCGATATCTGACAAAAAGTTAAGGGATAACCATGCCAAAAGGGGCACGTTCCTAATAACGGTGTGAATTTTCCCTGTGGCATGTGAAGGAGTTATGCAGGTCTGGGTTTAGGGAATGTATAAGTTGAATACCCCACTTCTTTTTGTGCTGATCCCACGAATACACAAAACTGAGGCGGCAGTGAATGGAACTCTGACTTCATCTTTGATTCAATGTTGAACCACCTTAGGTTAGATCCCTTCACTAAACCAAATCTAAGTTTGCTGGGTAGGAACGAGCGAGGGTAGGAACGAGCGAGGGTAGGAACGAGCGAGGGTAGATCCACCTGTGGTCTTCTGAGGATTGTTTTTTCTTTCACAAACTGAATCTAAATCTACTGAACTTTACATATGTTTGGAATTTCAGCATAAAAAAACCAAGGAAAAGATTGTTCACATCCAAGAAGAGTTGGCCAGCACCACCAAACGTCTCCAGAAGTACTTTGAAGCTGAGCATGGGTGCATTGTGGACTTGGAGCCCTAGTAGGGATGCTGAACTTCCCAGGCAGCGGTGGTGGCTGTAGACGCAGTCCACGTCAGAGCACAGGAGGCCTCTTGGATACAGAGCTTCAAGGAAACAAGAACTCCTCTGGGGATGGCTCTTCGCCTCTACACCTTGAAGTGTTGAGGACTATGAACACTTCCACATCATGTAAACTTGCACTTTGAGATAGGAATGTACAGAATGTACAAAATGCTGAGTTTTCCTGGTCCAGGTAATCGTGCAGCTGGGCCTTGATATTGGGGGGGTGCTGTTCAATCCAGTTCAACATCTGTCACACATCTGCTCAAATATGAGTGTATCAGATGCAATAATTACTACTTTACTAATTAGGCGACGTCATACTCCTTGTTCACTGTAAATGGTCATCTTTTGCTAAATAACATCACTATTGGTGAAATCTGACACTACTGACTTCTTGCGCTATGCTGCTCTCTTTAGTATAAAAGAGCAAGTGCAGTAACATTTGGTAGGTTTTACACTTTTTGTACATTGTAGATTTGTCCTTAAACAAATGGCTTATTGTAGTTTACTGTGTGTTTTTTCCCTGTGTTTTCAATAAACATCTTGATTTAAAAGATATTTGCTTTGCTAGGTTTGTACTAGTAAACATTATCACGTAAGAAGATCAAGAACCCTGAACTTCACATAAAATTAATGTGGCTGAGCAGTGCTTAATTTGTGTAAGAAAGAGTTCCGTAGCTCTACTTAGAAGCCTGGGGCCCACGTAATTAAAGGTTGGAGCGCTGAATACAATGGCTGTTAATCTTTAACCCATTGCCCGACACTCCCAGTGCCCTTATCGAACTCTTGCACATTCCTGCTTTCTCCCTTTGTGACGGTTGTGCCGTCTTTCTCTTCCTCCTCCCTTTCCAATTTGTTTTTTTAATAGTTTTGCCTGCACAGCACTTGCCCAGTGCTTGTAAAATATATTGTATTCAATATAAATCTTAAAAGAGGCTTGCATCCCGCCCCCTTGCTTTTCATTAGTTCCTGTGCTTGTCACTTAATTTTCCTCTGTTTCTATTGGCTGTAGCAAACCATTTCCTGTCCTTCCTCGTGTTGTGCTTTATCAGTGTCCCACCGCCCAAGTACTGTTTCCATCTGCTTTTGTGCTTGTTTACTTAATCATTCTCCCCACTGGCTGCATGCATTTCAAGCATGCTTGTTGGCTCAGGTTTTTTTTTCCCCCACGTCTGCATGCCATCTGCACTTCAGTCCCGAACCAACAGAAACAGAGGCCAAAGAGGCTTGCCCGGGTGCCAGTAGTGAGGGATGTCTTTTAAAAGGATTTTTTTTGGGGTGCAGGTGCTCAACATAGATTGTCGCATTGGGCGCCGATATTTTGCTGCACCAGCAGTGACCCCTGAGCAAAACGTACAGCCCTTGCATTTCTATTTTTTAAAACTTAAGTACTAATTAGTGTCCGTGGCACATCTGCAGTTGGGCATACATCATCTTCACCGAAGCCTGCATTCGCTGATGAGCCAGACCTTTGATAAAAGCCCCTCCTCTTCAGTACATCCAGATGAGTGCATTAATGCGGGTCTCTCACTAACACAATGTAAGAAAGTTATGGGTGCACCATTGTGGGAGAATGTCTAGCAGGCATCGAACAGTAAATCATTTACAACAAGCCAAGTCCTTTCAAATAAATCAAGGACTCCCGCGTCTGCGGCTTCACCGCGTGATAAAGCATTGAAAGGGGAAAATATTCTTTCTCACTGTACTTCAGTAGAGCTGTTTCATTGAACATTGAAAACATTTCCAATGTAAAAATATACCAATAAAATGTTTCTTAGCTTGTACAGTGGATTCTCAAAAAAACAAGCCATATCCAGCAAATCGGTCTGCATTCATACATGTTCACTCTCTTTATCAGGACAAAATTACTCTATCACATTTGTATTACACTTTCTTTCTCTGCCATGGTCCCTTTCAAATGATTCTTAAATACTGCATCTCCCTAATTGATACAGACTGGCATGAAGGGGCTATAACGGAGTGAATCAGGACTGGGTGGGCCTTCACATCGGGATTGCTAGCAAAGTCAACGCAAAAGACTTTCTTTGCAGACCTCTGCAAATTAGGAAAAAACACAGTAATAGACAAACTCCCAGCATCTGATTTTCTAAGGCGATGTCCTAATGAACCCCACATTTCTTTCGCTCCCAGCACCCGATGGAGTACATGTTTGCCCCCTTCTCTCTCCCCTGCCTGTTGCTCACCTCTCAAATTCCACCCCCCTCGTGCACACATTGCACCCCCACTCTCCAGAATCAGTTCCTTTCTGTGCCCCTCCCTATGTGTATTTTAGTTTTTACACGCAGCTAAGCCAGCTCCTACTTTGCTACTGCTGCCACTCAGCAATGTAGCTTTCCTCTTCCCCCTTCTTTCTTGCTCCCACATCCTGATTTGTTTTAAATTTGATACCGGTCTGCTCCTTCATTCAAACAATAAAAACATTTTCAGTGGCACGATTTTAGTTGTTTAAATTTGCCACTACAAGATGGGTGTCTACCATCTTAGAATGGTGAATTAAAACAAAATGGACGCCATGTCATGCAAGCAAATGTAGTGAAACATGAACCCCTATGTGTCAGTCACTACGCTGGTGCCACCATAGCATCCTAATACAAACATGCCCATGCTTGAAGATGCATGCATGTGTATTCATCATTGTTCTTTTCTTTTGCCAATGCTGCGCCGCATGGCGCACACTTTGGTTTTCTCTTTTTGCTGATGTGTAACAGCATCAGCAAAAAACATTGGGAAAACCAGTAGGTCTGCTTATACCATTGAATGACAAGACCGGTTTCCTTCCCTCATGCTTATTTTCAAACAGTTGTTCTTATCTGTGCAGGCAAAAGTTCTCCGTGAATGTTTTACACATAATATACACTAGATATGCACTATTTCAATTGTTAAAATTAGGATGCGATATGTATCCGGCTAAGACTGGCTATGTTGCTCCTTCATTGCTGAGCGGACCGAGTAACATTTTCTGTTGTATATGGGAGGGCCCTTTTAAACCAATTTATGTGTTCCTGGTAAGTGAGAGCATCTTCTATTTCCTTGTATGGAGTGTAGACATCCAGTATTTCATCCTCCGTGTAGGTGTGAGATAGTTGTGTAGTTTTGTCTGCAGCCGGGAATGTGACCTAAGAATAGAACACCTCTGTCCTAAATTCTTCATGTGCCTCAACCACGAATGTCACATCTCCACCCCTGGCCGAGAGACCATGGTGTAATAGTTTCAGAGTAACCATAAGTCTGCAGTTTTCTGCAATGTTTAATGCACGGAGACCTTTGTCTCCAGGCATGATAGAGAATGAATTACAGAGTGGGTATACACACTGGGAAGTAAATCCTTTAAAAGTTCAAGCTTGAAGAGCCTAAAGCAAATACATAGGATTTACCTACTCAGCTGAGGAGAATGTTGCCTTCCTTCATGAACGTCTCCATTTTGGAGGTAAGTAGGGGTCTCTGAGAAGTCATGATTGAACTACTCGGATGATCCCTAAAAATAAGTACTTAATGAACATTGGCAATGCCATGTCATGTAGTTTCCACCCTACAGCAGGAACTACGCATTTGTAGATGGCATAACCGTTGGGATGGTGCCAGACTGATTCTATGCACCGCCTCAGAATATGTTGTGCTATAGGCCAGCTAGCTGGCAGTGCCACCATGAATACCCCTAAACCTAGGCGGGTAACAAATGGTTCTGGCAACCACTGAACATGACAACTCTGATCCTCCAGGGTTCATGGTAACCGATCTAGAACCCTTTTGCTCAGTCACTAGTGCTCTCTCATTTTCAGAGAAATATACAAAGTAATCACAGAGGGACGTTTTCAATGTTTATTGAACCAACGTGATTCTTGCATAGAAAATATGTGCTGCAATGATCAATAGACAGAAGCAGATAAAAGTTATTAGAAGTACCAGGACCGTGAACAGAATAAAAAGCTCCACCATCGTGATAAGACCATGTGTATATATACAAGCATATAAAACAATATAGAAAATTGAGCGTACTCCTACTATGCAATCGCGAACCTAAATGTCTAGGGCATGTGAGTATGTGTTGTGCCAAGAATCCCTGGTTACATGAAGGAAAAGAATGGAAGTCCCATCTTGGTCATGAGCTGGACACCCTTGCAGAGAGATCAGCAAGCTTCTGGGCTGAAGCTTCAGGGTGTAGAGCCCTTGCCAGTGACCGCAAAGTGCTCCTCTAACTAATCCCAGAAATGCTTGTTTGTTTATAGTGAAAAGAATCCTTGCAAGTCCTGTGCAAGCCAGCATTGTTATGGTCTTTAGCTAGCCATTTCGCCCCGTGGATCAAAAATAGAACGACATTTGCACAATGCGTGTCCAGGCCTTGTACATGGTGTTCAAGGAGTCATGATATTGTTAGGTGAAGCGGAATCTGTAAGCGAAGCAGTTTCAGAGAAACTGACCCAACATTATCATGCATGCAAATGTGTGTAAAAGGTTATTGTGTGAAAAGGAAGGCAAGTTAACAAATGTGTTCATGATGAAAGATGGCATCATTTCTATGTGGGCCTAACTAAGACACATAAAAATACAGTATCATTTGTCTTTTAAGAATCATTTTTTTAGAACTGTGTGGGTTCACTTAACTCCCCCATAATTTGTATTTTTGAAACCTAGGTGGCAGAACATTTAGATATATAATAATACCTTGGGTCTCTGGGTCTGAAGGACTGTTTGAAATGCATTTAACTGAACTGTGTCAAACTAATTCCTTCATTTCCTTCCACAACTGAATGATGATGATGTGCTGTTCAACGCCCAGATGAGTATTGTCCTTGTGTAGTGGTGGTCACTCCTTTCCCAAATCCCCTTTCCCATCCATTCATCTAACCCCAACCCTCTTCCCTCAGGCTGTGTGATTTATTGAGGCGTGACCTAATTTATACCATAAATGGATCACACGCTTGGTGGAGCAGATGTAGTGAAAGCGACACCAACTCACTGTGGGATCTTCTATTACCTGAGCAATAGCCCACGTTGGCCCCATTTACCCACACGCATAAAAGTGATCCATAATTCCATATTTTAGATACAGAAGAACATCATTCTTCAGCATCAGCATTCATGCTTAACCTTGTCCACTCCTGACTTTGAGTCCACTTTTCCTGACTCGAAGATTTCAAAACTGTGCTTCTTAATTTAAATCACAACATCCTTCAAACACATCTACTTTATTGCCTATAATCCAACCATCTAGTTAGTGCCTTAAGTGAAGTGTCACCAAAGTCAGCCCATGTTTGGGAAGCCCCCTTCTGTGCTGTCCTACGCTTCTGTCTATACTCTTCAAGGGTCGAACCACAGAGTTCAATCAGTGCTGCTTTCAAATGTGGGTAGGACTCTATCTCGACTTCTAGTGTGAGTAGTCTGTCCATACCAGCTACTGGTACTAACTCCTATAGTAGTGTTTCCTAGTGTTGTGTACCCACCTTCCGAATTTGGAAAGCTTTCTCATATGAGGCCAGCCAATTGCATTTACCATTCCACTGGGCATAACTAAGGTCAATTCCTTTGGGCAATCTTGCATCAGGGGCACCCCCGTCAGCACCTCCAATTTCATTTCTGCTTTCACCATCTTCCCTGGGCTCTAAGCCTAGGCTGGACCTTCTCTCTTCCAGGGCAAGTATTCTATCAGCCAGGGCAATAGCTCTTTCCTCCAGGTCCAATGCTGCCAGGCTTTCTTGCAGGGACCTCTGACTAGTGATGGAGCCTGCTTGGCTGTTGGTTCTGGGGGATCATACTTGGTCAAGTGAAAAGGGATTGGTTGCTACCTGCCCCTCTGGCTCCATCCAAGACACCACATAATCATCTTCCCCTCTCCCTTGGAGCAATTATTTTTCCTTGTGTGGAGGTACCTTTTGGACCTCCTCCCAAGCTCTAAGGGGCTTGGTCAATTAATTTTTCCTGGCCTTGACTCCCATGTTGATCGTCTTGTCCCTACAAAAGGCCCTCTGCTCATCTCTCTTGAATGAGCACAGGTTGGCCATGTCAAGATCCATGTTTCCTTGCAGAAAAAGTTGCTCGGGGAAACTTTTCAAAAACATTTTGAAGATTTTTCCCAAACTTTGGAACTTGCAGGAAACTTTGGCACAACTTTCTCAAACTTTTCTCAACTCTTGAAAAGTTTTAGCAATCCCTTTTCTAACAACAATTGTTTTGAAGTCAACACAACTCGACAACTGCTTGGGTGGTACAAGAGCATTTTTCTAGTTATCCACTTTTGCAGATTCTGAGTGGTCTCAAGACCTCAACAACTTTATGGAACCGCTAAACACAAGTATTGTGGTTGGTTTGTTGTATTCCGCTTTAGGTGTCCGTATATAGGTTTTCCTGAAACATGTCCTTATATAGGCACAATTCACATTGCCCTTATATAGTCAGAGAATCCCAGTCCTTATTTAGGCATTAGCCGTGCACTCCAAATACAGGCATGGTCACCGACATCCGTCCACCCTAATGTCACAACGAGTTCTTAGAAACCAGACCCTTAAGCTCTTGGGAGTGCCCCTAGCACAGGATTATTGATTTCTCCAAGAACTCATCTATTATACATGAACCGCTATACCTTAAGGGTTCATTCCTGACGTCTTCCTCTGTCCGACTTCATGTCAATGCTAACATTCCAAAGTACCTACCAGGTATAAATATACCTTCCCTTGCCCAAGCAAGTTAGAGGAGACCTCGACTTCAGAGGAGCCCGTATCCCAGCCTGACGCACTGAGAAGACGCTGTCATCCCTGCTCGCAGAGAATCCAGCTTCCAGTGATCTGACTTGAAATTTGTACTTGTAAATGAAATGAAATTTGTACTTGTAAAGCGCACTGTTACCTTAGGGTGTCCTGGCGCTGTACGCATACCGCTGTGGAACCCTTCCTGTCTTTTCCCTGTGAAATGTCCACTCCTGGGCACCCCCAAGGTGAAGCCAGGTATCCCAGCGCTGGTGGGGCCGTTGTGGAGATTAAGCAAGCTATTGCCCAGAGTTGCAGAGTGGGACCCATGATTAGAATAGGCACAGAGGCGAGAGAATTATCAGGTCCGAGGAAATTGAGCCCAAGACCCGCCGAGGCGGCAATTGAACCCTGGTCCCGGGCCAGATCTCTGCATCAGGGTCTGCCGCTCTAACCATTGAGCCACACTTCTCCAGGGGTGTTAGAGTTCGAGTCCAGAAAGAGATTCCCACCTCTCTCATTCTCAAGGTATGGAGCTGACTAGAACCTAGAGGGACTCTTGGCACACATACTCAGTATACCATACTAGAGAATACTTCACCTACTTCTTACCTTTCCCTACACCAGGTTAGGTACACTGGGGTAGAACTAGCTTAGAGACTCCTCGTATGAGTACTCGCATTTTTAGCTCATGTTATTTATGTATGTGAATATATGCTAAAAGATAATGCTAGCGCAGTATTATTTATTTCTACTGCTTACTCTGTACATTATATATCTTGCATACTGTCTTGTGATCGTAACAGCACATATCTCTTACACGAGAAACAAGACTGTTCAATAAATACTTTTATTGAAAGGCCCGTCTATTCTTTCTGTGTAACTCTGAGGAAACTAAGCATGCACGATTAAGCTGAGTGAAACTGTTATCTATTGTTTCCACGATTCTGAGAAGTGTTCCGATTCTAAAGGGAAACAAAGTTGTCATGTTTTCGGTTGCCAGAAACTACTTCCTTCTTGTTTTCAAGGAGTTTCTAGTGTCCTCTGAGCTAGCTGGCACAAAGTAATTAAGTTTAATATACTCGATAGGGACATACCGACCTCAGTCCTATATCAAGCCTATAGGGTATATTATTCCAATGCGCAGAGCCTATTAGGGAAATAGGAACTACACTACATGGCGCCCAAGCGTTTGGTAAGGCGGTAATTTAACGCTAGATACTGAGTAACTCAGTCGTGCTTTTCTCTCAGAGACCCACGAAACGTCCAAAGACAACATCCGGGGGTAGTAACAAGATACAGTGTAGGTAAATTGTGCCTCGAGTGGCTACAAAGATCTACACTTGAGGATGTGAAACAACACTTCTCTTTACTTAAAGAAGACGCAGACCTTAGGGAATTCTTGCTAGGACCAAGAAAACCGCGTCAAAAACGTTTCATATATGCCGGCATCTATGTTGCTTATAATGAAGCATGGCAGGTGACACAGGTAGAGGCCGCAGAACGAATACGTGAACTTGATCGTATTAATTTAGAGAGAACTCTCACTGTGGTCGACAATGGGTTAACAACTTTGTCATCCAGAATTTATTCATTGGACAACATTGTATCCTCTGCTATCGACATACTGGAACAAGATTTAGCCATGTTACAGCAAGGCCAATCTCAGTTACGTTCTATTATGTTATTAGGCTGAACGCTGCAATCTTTGCGTGCGGGCTATGTGCCTTGGCGTTTTATCAACACGTCGGCTCTGTTTGCAGAATACAATCTGACTGATAAACAGATCAAACTGTCACAAAGTGGAGCAAAGATTACAGTGCTGAGCATTGAAAAACTGGAGAAATTACCATTCACTGTGGCAGAAAAAACAGCTACAGAATGGCTTATTCATGGCAAAATCACTCTGCCTGTCACTACTTTTCATTTTTAGTATTGCCTCAAACAAATGCAAGCAGGCAAATATGAAAGGTTGGGTAAAGAATACATTAAGACATCCTGGGATTTACCTTACGAATACAGATGTTGGAGTGGGGATCGTGAAGTGTTTCTTAGCGGTACACACTGTGAAAATGCACTAAGCGGTTCACTCATATGTCAAGACATTTCTTTACACGGGGCTTGTAATTGTTCTGTGGCAAATTTGTCCTGCCACCAGCTAGGTACACCAGCTGCTGTGATTAATCCAACGTTTGGCCAAATTTCTAATGGGAGTTACCTAATGTTCAATGATCAGAGTTGCTGTGGCATGTTGCCAGGCATCCCATATCTAGGAACGGTAGACTCCAGGGTCACTTGCTGTATGCAAGTATTGTTTGCCCCAATAGACACAGTCAGGGAGTCGCCTTTGTGGCCTTCGTTGAATGTCTCTTTTATAAGATTTGATACTTTAAGCAGAATGAAAGCCATGCTTATACAACAAACAGTGCCTCTGACCTCGGGCCAAAGAAATCTATGATTTACAAATTGCAAGGGCTTCGGCTGAGATACAGGCTTTAATTTGTACAAACTGCCCTATACATTCGTAGAAATGATGGGACGTATCTTAAACATGTCTGATACGAGCGGAATTGTACATGTATTTAAGACCATCTGTTCAGGACTATTAGCACCTTTCCAGGCAGTCCTCGGAATCATCCCAAACTTTGCACATTCGATGTTTGGTGGTGTGCCATTAATTCTAGCACTTGTTGCAGGAATCCTATTTCTATTCCTACTATTATGCTATGGCAAGCCTGCCCACCGACATCACTCCGAGCGATGTGGAGAAGGCTCTCCTAGAACGGAAGTGCAGTGAGCGCATAGTACAGCTTTTGGGCATACCTCGTCTACGGGAACTTAATACAACATGGTTCCTGTCATTCAGACCAATCTGGCAAGATTGCATCTTACCTGTTCTACGCTGCCTGCTTTGCGGTGAAGAATGCGTGCTAGACACCTGTCTAACACTCCCATCAGTCATGCCAACGGATATCAATGCTCTGCTTGACCCGATAATGGCCCATGCTCTGTGTTGTCCCCAGAGGCTACCAATCCTGATGACGGCATTCATTGAGATCTCAGCTTCCGGCTGCTGCTGAGGTACGAGATGGATCAACAGGCACACAGGTAATAACGGACGCGAACATTGCTGCGGCACCTTATGCTGAGGGCGATGCTTCACATCTCTGTGCAATTAATCTCCTACACGAGGTGTTCCAAAGGTCACCAACATCAGTTGACGATATTTTGTCTACAGAAATAGATGATTTCATGTTTACGCCAGACCCATACACTGACTTTGATTCGGCTCACAGTGTACCAGGGACGCAATGAATTTGGCCTTCATATTTTCAAAACTTGTAACTCTTCCCAATATTGAACTTTTTCTTTTTTAACTTTTGAAACTACATGGCAAATCAATCTGCTTACAGTAGAACTATTCTTATAAAACGGACTTCTTTGAATACTTCCAGGGACACATTGTCACCTTATTTTGTCTAAAAAATTTCATTTACTTCCATGATCTGAAATTGCTTAGATTTTTGAAATACTTTTCAATCATTTCATGATATGTATATATTACTGTGTATTCATTCATGTTGCATTAATTTCCAATATATGCTTAGAATGAAAACAATGCTTTAAAAAGTACAGTACCTATTGCATTTCAACAGTTTATTTTAAAACTTCTTTTAATATGCTTCTAGAAATGTTTTTAGCAATATGTGGTACTCAATTTAATGTTTAGCATTTAGTATTATCGTTCATTTGAAAGTGGAGTGGGTGTTGTATTCCGCTTTAGGTGTCCGTATATAGGTTTTCCTGAAACATGTCCTTATATAGGCACAATTCGCATTGCCCTTATATAGGCATAGAATCCCAGTTCTTATTTAGGCATTAGCCGTGCACTCCAATTACAGGCATGGTCACCGACATCCGTCCACCCTAACGTCACAACGAGTTCTTAGAAACCAGACCCTTAAGCTCTTGGGAGTTCCCCTAGCACAGGATTATTGATTTCTCCAAGAACTCATCTATTATACATGAACCGCTATACCTTAAGGGTTCATTCCTGACGTCTTCCTCTGTCCGACTTCACGTCAATGCTAACATTCCAAAGTACCTTCCAGGTATAAATATACCTTCCCTTGCCCAAGCAAGTTAGAGGAGACCTCAACTTCAGAGGAGCCCGTATCCCGGCCTGACTGACTGAGAATACTCTGTCATCCCTGCTCGCAGAGAATCCAGCTTCCAGTGATCTGACTTCCCTCGTGGGGTGTTAGAGTTCGAGTCCGGAAAGAGATTCCCACCTCCTCTCATTCTCAAGGTATGGAGCTGACTAGAACCTAGAGGGACTCTTGGCATACATACTCTTAGTATACCATACTAGAGAATACTTCACCTACTTCTTACCTTTCCCTACATCTATACTAGGTACACTGGGGTAGAACTAGCTTAGAGACGCATCGTATGAGTACTCGCATTTTTAGCTCATGTTATTTATGTATGTGAATATATGCTAAAAGATAATGCTAGCTCAGTATTATTTCAACTGCTTACGCTGTACATTATATATCTTGCGTACTGTCTTGTGATCGTAACAGCACATATCTCTTACACGAGAAACAAGACTGTTCAATAAATCCTTTTATTGAAACGCCCGTCTATTCTTTGTGTAACTATGAGGAAACTAAGCATGCACGATTAAGCTGAGTGAAACTGTTATCTATTGTTTCCACGATTCTGAGAAGTGTTCCGATTCTAAAGGGAAACAAAGTTGTCATGTTTTTAGGTTGCCAGAAACTACTCCCTTCTTGTTTCCAAGGAGTTTCTAGTGGCCTCTGAGCTAGCTGGCACAAAGTAATTAAGTTTAATATACTCGATAGGGACATACCGACCTCAGTCCTATGTCAAGCCTATAGGGTATATTATTCCAATGCGCAGAGCCTATTAGGGAAATAGGAACTACACTACAGGTTAGGGTTCCTTTGGGCAACCAATTCTGACAGGAAGCCAGTTGGGGGATCAACCAGTTCCACAGAAACAGTTAACCCAGCAGGTGAAGCAGTTTTCAGTCAGTTCCAGGCACTTTTATAATTTGCTATAGTTTCCTATGGACGTGGTCCTGATGCAAGGGATAGAGGATGCTGAAGATGCTCAAGGATGTTGTGGATACAATTCTATCAATGGGGTGTCTTCCTGCAGCTACTTATTGGTCCACGTAGGGTGAGAGGTGGTCCTTGCCACAGGGCCAACTTCCCTCGAAGTTCTCTTGGTCCTGGCTGAAGTTCAGTCACCACTGGACTACCAGTTACTTGGTATCACAGTCACAGCCAAATTGTTCCCTGGGTGATAACACGTCTTCTGAGCCTACCAAGCTGCACTCTGATGACTCCCATGAGTCAGCAGACTTGGGTGCAACTTTGAGCATTGAATCTAGGTCTCTGGTGCTGAATAGCAGCGAGAAACAGTAACTTGAAGATTTGGGCAACCAACACACCCTAGCATGTTTCTTCAGCTGTTTTGGCCCTGTGCTATGAACATGGGGTCAGACAACTGACCCTTTGAGTCTCTTGTTACAGCTAGGCTCTGGAGACAAGTTCTCCATGAGCAGGACACAGCAGGCCCAGTCCCTCTCCTTTGCTAGCCACCAGGTTCAGCAGGTGCAGTCCACATCAGTGCAGCCTCTCTTTGCCGTTTCCACTGTGCAGTAGGGCAGTTCTTCTTTCAGTCTAGAAAAGATCTGAGGTTTGGGAGCCAGGGGTGCCCTTTTTCATGCTCAGAAAGTGCCCTCTGGGTGTGGTCAGTAGCCAATGGGGTACTTGGTTCCTACTCTGCTGATGACCACTTCCTTCAAAGTGTGGCATATGACTATCACAGGATGCACCATTCTGCCCACTCCCAACATGGTGCAACCACTGTCTTGGGGACCAGAGCTTCCTAGCCCAACCCAGAGGTGTGGTTACCAAGGGGGCTACATGCCCCAGAAAAAAAGGTTTGTCATCTGGTTTCCCCATCCCTGGCTCTAGTGTCAGCCTATCTACCTTGACAATGGAGCAATCCCTCTCCCAAGGGGTGCTGATTTGCCCTTCAAAGGTAGGTTTTTCTTTGAAGCTTACCTTTTGGTCAACACCCTTGTGGCTTACTGCAGGAGGGAGGTAACGCCTCTCTCCAGTGCAGGCTTCTATTGTCTCCTTTCCTTGGAGTTAGCATGTGTCCCCAGGAGGGCAGAAAGCTGTCTTGGGGACAGGCTCCCTTTGCAACCGCTATGGGCTCAAGAGATTTAAAGGGAACAAAGTGGCAATTTTGTAAAAGTTGCGCAATGCCACATTTTACATTAATTTCAACTTGTAAATCAAGTTGGGGTTAATGCAACAAGTTGTTTGGTACATTGGAGTATCCACCTTATTTGCAAGATTCAGAAGTTAACACAGCTGAGGGTGTCAGCTTCTAACCCTGTACTCGCCAATGGGTAGGCCAACTCTCTCTACAGTAAAAATGACAGTTTTGCCTTTTTACTGCCAGGTCATGTAAAAACATGTTCTACCTGTGTAATATGCTGCACCCTGCCTTAGTGCTTGGTAGTCCTGCCATAAGGGTGACTTAGACATATTACAGAGGGAGGTTTGCCGATGTCATTGCTTTAAGTGGCAAAGGTGGGCTAGCAGTTTAAAACTGCTCTTCCAGTTTGTAATGGTGGACTGGGAAGCTCTTTTCACTTGTCATACTCAGTGAGTAACAACCAGTGCTGCAATCCCTGGGGTGACCTATCTTGCATGCCCTGGCTGCTATATACTAGGGACTTATAGCTAAGTTAGCTTATATCCAATACAATATACATGTTTTAGGGCAAGGGCACCAAGGTTTGGTTAGCAGGCCTCCGTGCACTCCGAGTCAATCAGCAGCATCAGTCCAAAACTTTGAGGGTGACCATACAAAGAGAGGCATTTTCTTATAGTATTGTTTTTTCTTTGTTTGCATGCAACTTTGTACACTATGCTAATTGCTTTTTAACTTTGGCCATAATTACCTCGCAAAAATAGGAGGCTGCTCTATGTTGCTTCTGCAACTGGTAATCAGAATGGGGGAATCAGCCTTTCAAGTGTTAGACCCTGACCAAAACAATGTCCAGTTCAATTATCTTGGAATCTAGGTTCATGCAGGGCACAAATACTTAAAATTATGATGATCCGTAAAGACATCTTCCTGATGTCTAACTACCAGCGAATTGTTGAACCTTCTTTAAATGCTGCACGAATAGCCAAAAGTTCTGTCATCTATGGTATATATTTGCTCAGCTTGAGTCAATTTCTTGAAAGATAGACTATGGGATGTATTTGACATGTCTTCATGTTTCTGAGACAACACTACTCTCACTGCCACATCTGAAGCATCCAACTCTATGATAAATGGCCTCTCAGTCTCTGGATGCACTACCATTGGAGCAGTAGTAAAGGCTATCCTCACTAAAGGCAACACCTGCTTCCATGGACCACTTACACTGTTGCTCTTTTCTCTATCACTTTGTGTTAGGTGCCACCAGTTTCAAGAATGGATTAATATATGTTTGCAATGCCTAAGAAACACTGGATATGAGTAACATTCTGTGGTGCTGGCATATCCAGAATAGCTTGTATCTTGCATTTGTCAATTTGTAAACCTTGTGGGAGAAAAAAAAACAACAATTGTACCTCCTGCAAACAAAATCTACTCGTTGGCAGTTTATAAAACATACCATGTTAATTGAGATTGGAAAAAAGGCTTTAGGTCATTTGCATGATTGAAGGACTCTGAATCGATCAAGATGCCATCAATATAAACAAATGATCCTAATATTCTTTCAGGACATCATTAAAAAAAACTGAAAATACTGCTGGCTTATTGCAAGGTCTAAACAGCATCACTCGATATTAGGAGCTGATGCCAATTGCAAAGATCTGTGTTCCAGTCATTCACCATCCCGTATTCACACCAAATGGTATGGTCTTCTAAGATAAAATTTGGTCTACAACTTGGCTGACCTGAGCAGATGTGGAAGAATGGGGATGAGTGGAAGCAGATATTGGTTCTTAATAGTGATACTAATTGGGGATCTGTAATCAATGCATTGCCATAGCTCACCACTAGCCATTTGTAATAAAAAAATAATGGGAATGCCTCAGGTAACTTGGATGGTCTGATAAATCTGCTAAGATATGAATTCAGATAGTCATGGAGATGATTATTTTTGGCTTTCCATCAGTACATGAATTTGGCTGCATGGTGCATTTTCACCTGGCACTATATTGGCACGCCAATGATATGTCTTGTGTGGTGCTAGACTATTTGCCTTTTCACGACTAAAAACAGCTTTGAATGAGACATATACTTCTGATTACATGCTTTCATTTCCAGCACTAACGGCCAACCTATGCAATGTAAATGGTGTTAGATCGGCCATCATTGGCATGGTGCTCACCCAGATGTTTTGCCTTCCATCCCTGTTTTCCCAAACCCATTATCAATGGCATTAGGACTGTGTGTACTCTACCCCTTCTAGCCAGGGGTAAAGTGCTTGTGCTCTCGTCCTTCAACAAGGTAAAACTTTGAATATTTAATTTACTTATACGTTCCTAATATATGGTGGCGTGGCCGAACAAGATGGCCTATCTGTCGTAATTTCAGGAGCTCCCGTCGGCAAAAAAGTAATCTGCCATCATCCTGATGCATTAAGGAGATATGAACCCTGTGAACGATGCCCTGCACCACGGCTGATTCACTGGTGCAATGTGGGGGCTCTTATTAACGTACCGACTAGCACAGATTGAAGAAATCTGCCCGGCCCTATCTTGAGGGTGAGAGCTGAGACACCGACCTCCCCGGACCCGCGCCCCAGGGGTGCTTTCCGGGGCATGCACGACCGGCTGCCTGAGCTGCGGGCCCCTACTGTGCGGAGCGTCCAGCGGTCGTACCAGTGACTGAGTAGGAATCTGGCTGGGGCCTCTGCTGGCCGCACACTCCGACCCAGAGTAACCCAGGAGCCAGAAGACGGGAGTGGCTGGGCGTGGAGGACTCGCTCGGCCCTCCGACACCGCTGGAGAGCACAGGTACTGTGTGCGGGACAAAAGGCGGGGAGACCAGCGTGATGCTTCGCAGTGTGTCGGGCTTGCTGGGGAGGCTGGGAGTCCAGGGGCTTGGCACCAAACCTAGTTTGAAGATACGGAGGCCCCGCGAGAGTGCCTGCAGGCCCCAATCGGTGCTGGATGGTGGGGCCTGCTGTACGGCGTTCCTTGGAGCCTGCTGTACACCGGTCCCTGAGGTCTGTGGGGCTGCTGCCGGAAGAGTGGCCACAGAGGGGAAGCATGAAAATGAGCCTGGCCCAATAAAGCAGGAGTGGCACCCGCGGGACCGTACAGTAGAGAGGAGGTGGCCGGGAGGCACAGCTTAAAGTCCAGAGGGTTCCTAGACCGCCGGGGGTGCGGTTTGGAGCTATACTCGATGCGTTGTACTGGGGAAGAGATCTGTGTCACTGTCATGCATGTTAGATGGTGATGAATGGGACAGTCGGAGTGAGCCCTAGTAGAGCAACCCCCTACGCAGAAACTCGGAGTCCATTATACTATGCTTGCTGAAGGGGGGGCCCGAGGTTCTTGCCCCCAGGGGACGCCCTGTGTTGGTGGTACCGTGTATGCTTCATACTCCAGAAGGAAGTGCCGAGCTCTACGGGAGCGGTGTGGGAACTGCCGGTGGGGTCGGCGAGCCTTTGTGAACTGCTAAAAGAAGAGGGAGACCTGCGGTTGGAGGCGGAGAGAAGTGTCTCTCCATCGCCTAGAGGGGGGACCGGTGGCATAACCAGAGCTGCACCATGGTGAATGTGCAAGGTAATCATGTGCAAGCCAACAAAATTTCCAATTACACGCAACCATGCCCACAGGAGCCAATGAGACACAGTGAAGACGCGGGATGCAGAGGGAGGAGGCCGGGCAATCAGGCTCCTGACCCATCGCTGGCAGACATAGTGGCTGCCATACAGTCTACCAGGAATGACGTGGTAAACAAAACTGACGCAATGGCCATTGACGTCAATCTATTGAGATGTGATCTTCGGAAAGTGACTGGCAGGGTCACTTCTAATGAACAGAATATCGAGGCCCTTCAGCCCGCGGTTAAGAAACTGAAAGAAACGTTCCTGGACTTTTCAAAGCGGGTGGTGACACTGGATGAAAGGGCCGAGGATCAGGAGGGCCGATCACGGAGAAGCAACCTGAGGTTTGTGGGGTTTCCGGAATGTGCAGAGGGACCCTCGGCGGAGCTGTTCCTTGAGGATTGGATAGTTAAAACCCTGTCGAAGTTTTTTAATATTAAGAGAGCGCACAGGGCGCTGGTCCCTCCCCGGCGACCTGGTGCCCCCCGCGAGCCATAATTTCACGATTCTTCAACTTCCGGGATCGGGACGTGATATTACAGGCCACCAGGCAGAAAGAGGCGCCTATGTATGAGGGACACCGGATTGCTATCTTTCCGGACTACACACAGCGGGTGCAAGACCAACGACGAACATTCCTGGCAGTCAAACGACGATTGCGGGAAGATGGATTCAAATACAGCCTTTTGTTCCCTGCTAAGCTGAGAATTGAACACAGTGGGAGAGCGATGTTTTTTCTATCGGCAGCAGAGGCAGCGGACTGGTTGGACAGTCTTGGGAGGCAGGACACTCGGAAGGGCAGAGCATTCCAGGGATCAGGCCCAGTAAAGCCCACTGAGCGTCAGAACTCTCAGAGCAGCGTGGGCACCAAGTCACAACAGGCCTCGGCGGGTGCATCTTGCTGAATCCGGGTGGGCTCCGCTGGGACTCTTTGTATGGATGATCCCTCTTCGGAGTCTGATACATCTACACAGGATCAGCTGGTGCCTCCTACGGACCTCCA
Source organism: Calotriton arnoldi (assembly GCA_963921515.1). Classification (NCBI taxonomy): domain Eukaryota; kingdom Metazoa; phylum Chordata; class Amphibia; order Caudata; family Salamandridae; genus Calotriton; species Calotriton arnoldi. Next base: position 70,172 of record CAWUFW010019740.1, on the reverse strand, counting down.
ACTGAATGTCTCCTGATGGATCACCGGTGGAAGATAAAGAATTTAAGGCACAGTTGTAGAATGCTATTTTATCTCTTCGCTTATTTTAAAATACTCCAGTTTTAACTTTGCTGCTTTTATATGTTTCTGGGGGTTTATTGTATTCTGTGAAGTGATTTGGGGAATTGCTGCTATTTCAAACGCTCGGAGTGTGTTATACTCCTCTTCCTGCACCTTGCACTTTATCGAGGCCGGCTTAGTTGTAGCCGCCATTTTTGCCGTGCCTCGCGCCATTCGCGGTCAGCGCTCTAGTCGCTGCACGCTGCACGCCGTCCTCATTCAACCCTATTTAACGGGCTGTGCTTGGGCGTGCAGCGCTTGGAAAGAATTTAAGGCACAGTTGTAGAATGCTATTTTATCTCTTCGCTTATTTTAAAATACTCCAGTTTTAACTTTGCTGCTTTTATATGTTTCTGGGGGTTTATTGTATTCTGTGAAGTGATTTGGGGAATTGCTGCTATTTCAAACGCTCGGAGCGTGTTATACTCCTCTTCCTGCACCTTGCACTTTATCGAGGCCGGCTTAGTTGTAGTCGCCATTTTTGCCGTGCCTCGCGCCATTCGCGGTCAGCGCTCTAGTCGCTGCACGCCGTCCTCATTCAACCCTATTTAACGGCTGTGCTTGGGCGTGCAGCGCTTGGAAAGAATTTAAGGCACAGTTGTAGAATGCTATTTTATCTCTTCGCTTATTTTAAAATACTCCAGTTTTAACTTTGCTGCTTTTATGTTTCTGGGGGTTTATTGTATTCTGTGAAGTGATTTGGGGAATTGCTGCTATTTCAAACGCTCGGAGTGTGTTATACTCCTCTTCCTGCACCTTGCACTTTATCGAGGCCGGCTTAGTTGTAGCCGCCATTTTTGCCGTGCCTCGCGCCATTCGCGGTCAGCGCTCTAGTCGCTGCACGCCGTCCTCATTCAACCCTATTTAATGGCCTCTACTCGGACGCGCAGCGGACGAGCGCAGCGGGCGAGCCTAAGGCAAGCCCGTCTGCGCCCGTCAGCGCCAAGTCAACGGCCAGGGCCAGTTATGCTGCCCGCGTTGGGCCTTCTGCTAGTTATGTCCCTCAGCTATCGGGTGAGTTCTTAAAAACACTTTGGCCTCCCGCTTGCCCTTCACATAGCTGCTGCTCTATGCTCTTGAATTCGGATTTTGCTTGCTCTGAGTGTGGTTTTTCTCCGACGCTAGAGTTTTCCTCTAGCTATTTGCCTATTAAATCTTCGAAGGGTTTGTGTATCAGAGCTGCTCTCATTAATGCTAGATCTCTGAGAAAGCATTATGTGGATGTGTTTGACCTGGTCTCTGACAATTCATTTGATCTGTTGTTTGTCACTGAGACTTGGCTGGACTCTTCATCCAACCCTATTGTTGCGCTGGTTACCCCTGCTGGCTATAAGTTTCATCGTGTGGATCGCCGAGTTGGCAGAGCGGGTGGCCTGGCTATTCTGTACAGGGACCGCTGGGCTCTCCATAGCGAAACTTCCAGCCTTTGGGGCGGGTGTGAGGCCTTGGATTTCAGCATACAGCTCTCGGACCATTTCACATTAGGTGGCTCCCTCATCTACCGTCCCCCCGGCCCGGCTGGTGCCTTTTTTAAATCTTGTGGGGACGCGGTGGCTGAGCGAGCACTGCGTTTTTCCCCATTACTTGGTTCTGGGAGATGTGAATCTACATCTTGAACAATGTGAGGCCGGAGACTCTGCTGATTTCCTGGACTCCCTTCAATCGGCTCAACTCTCAATGGGTTACTGATCCTACCCATCAAGGGGGACATATTTTAGACCCCATTTGTACCAATTTTCCTATTCCGGTGGCCAAGCCGTCGCCTGTCTCTTGGTCGGACCACTTTCTTATCTGTTTTTCTTGGGAAGTCTCCCAGCCCGCTCGGCTGGCTTGTCGCCATCGCCCTCCGTCTTTTAGTAAAATTGACCCTCTCCAGTTTGTCAGTACTTTGGCTGTGTCTCGGCCTTCCTTTCAGCAAAACTTGGAGGGGAATGTGTCTAGGTTCACTGACTGGATCTCCGACTCGGTGTCCGCTTTATCTGCACCGTGCCGGCCTAAACTGGCAAGAGACTCCCCTCCAAACCTTGGTTTTCCTCAGAGCTGAAAGCCCTGAAGCATGAATGTAAAGATTGGAGCGAATATGGCGCTTTAGTGGTTACTGTCCTATGGCGAAACATTCACTTAGATCCAAACAAAAAAGCTATTATGCCACCATAGCGGTCGCTAAAAGCAATTATTTTACTTCACGTATCGACCAGGCCAACAATAACTCAAAGGAAATTTTTTCTATTGTTGAAAGCTTTATGTCTCCCAGTGCTCAGGCTCGCGTTGCGCCAGCCTCGGAATCCTGGTGTAATACTCTTGCAAAATTTTTCCTGGACAAAATCTGTATGATACAAGCTACTTTCTCTTCCGGCCCCACGGTACTTACGGCCTCTCCGTTTGGCCAGTCTGTAGCTGGCCCTGCTAATATGCTGTCAACCTTTGAGCCTATAGATCTGTCCTGCTCCCTCAAAATTCTTAAGGCTTTGAAGTCAGGCTCTCCAACTGACCCCTGTGCTGCGAGACTTTTGGCCGCTGCGGCTGATACCATCAACCCCGAAGTTAACTTAATTGTTAACATGTCTTTGCGGGAGGCTTTAGTCCCGGCGTCCTGGAAGCAGGCACAAATTCTCCCTCTCCTTAAGAAGCCGTCCCTTGACCCGTTGATCCCTGGAAATTACCGTCCAATCTCGCTTTTGCCTAGCTTGGCTAAGGTCTGTGAGAAGGTGGTCACTAATCAGCTTACCAATTTCATCGAAGTATCGGGTTTGTTACACCCGGCTCAATCTGGTTTTCGGGCTTCGTATAGCACGGAATCTGCATTGTTAGAGGTGTCAGAGGCGATTCGTGAGTGTCTGGATGCCGGCGGGAGAGCCGCACTGGTTATGCTGGATCTCTCGGCGGCATTCGATACAGTGCCTCACTCCTTGCTTCTGGACCGCCTCCTGGAGATTGGCATATCCGGGTCTGTTTGGGGCTGGATTAGGTCTTTTTTGGAAGGCCGCACCCAGCAGGTCTGGCTTCCACCATGTGCCTCCGTGCCCCAGCGGGTGGTCACAGGTGTCCCGCAGGGGTCATCCCTTAGTCCCCTTCTTTTTAACATCTATGTCACTCCGCTGGTTTATTTAGCAGAGACATTAGGGGCTAAGGTATTGGCCTATGCGGATGACACTCAGCTCCTGTTTTCTTGGGGAAGGGACGATGACTCAGTCCTCTCTGCTCAGCACTGTCTGTCTTCCGTTTTTCATTGGCTTGCTCAGGCACATCTGAAGTGTAATGAAGAGAAGTCGGAGGTTCTCTTGTATGGCACATTTCCTGCCAATTTCAGAGAGAGGCTATGGCTCCCTGGCTTCCCCCTGCCTAGTGCAGGGGAAACGCTGTAAAAAATCTGGGGGTCTGGTTCAATGAGAACCTGACCTTTTCATCCCAGGTTAAGAAGTTGGCTGGGACCTGTTTTGGCACCCTGAAAGCTTTGAGGAAGTTTCTTCCTCTCCTTCCAAGACCCGCCAAAGAAACTGTTGTTCGTGCTTTGATTTTGTCCCGCCTGGACTACGCCAACGCACTCTATGTGGGCATCTCTGGCTACCTCTTGAATAAAATGCAGGTAGTTCAAAACTCTGCTGCCAGACTACTGCTGGGTTTGTCTGGCCGGCATAGTGTGTGCGCTCATTTGCGTTCTTTGCACTGGCTCCCTGTTGAGTCCCGAATAAAATTTAAAACTTTGACCATCGCCCATAGAGCTCTCTATGGCCTGGGACCTATTTATCTACAGAAGAGATTTGCTTTTTATAACCCAGTAAGACAGTTGCGTTCCTCCTCTCAACTTTTGATGCAGACTCCTAGGTTCAACCGCCAAAGGCTTGGAGGGAGCTCCTTTGTGCGGAAAGCTGCCTTAGCATGGAATGCTTTGCCCCTGGAGCTGCGTGGCGTCCAGGACCTGGCGATCTTTAAGAAAAAGCTAAAACTCTTCTCTTCTAGCTGATGCTCTGGCCTTTGTTTCTTTTCTCAAGTACGCGCCGGGACACTCTGCTGAGTATCTGTGCGCGTTATAAATATATATAACATAACATAAAGGACTCTTTATAGTCACAGATAGGTCATGTGGGTTTGATCGGGACGGGGTTCGGATTCACTGGGAAGTTTTATTATACCATATGTATAATGCAGACGGGGTGGACACACCCCTTTCAGAGGTTGAGGCACAAACGAGGAGCTAGAGGATTATTTCTCGCACCTTGACAATGGCCTGACCACTGGTTAACCACTTTAAAATCACAATTTCAAAGTTCTATTGTACGACGCCAGCTGGTATTGTTGAAAATGCTACTGTTTGTCCTATATGGGCTGGCTAATATTTTGGAAGATATTGGGTGGGAGGGTATGGGGCGGGGGAGGCTGCTCCTGACACCTTGTCAAGGAAGACTGGGGATCGCCCCACTGCACAAGGGGTGGGGGTAAGACGTTGGGGTTCGACTCTGGAAGGTTTTCATGGGAGGGGGTGGGGATCTAAATTTATCAAGGATTCTGGTATGTCAGCGTCACATTTCAGGATGCAATGTCCTATTCGGGGTTCGCCCGGAAGGGGCTCTCATTTGGGTGGCCCCTGGGGTGTTGTTTCAGCACCTACATCATGCTGTGGATCCGGAGGGTCGATATGTGGTCTTGCATGGAAGGCTGGATGGGCGGGAGGTTTGTATTAATGTTTATGCCCCGAACTCGGACTGTCCAGCATTCTTCCCAGCAGTGGTGGCCGCAGCGACCCCCTACTTGGGTGACAGGGTGATTCAGATGGGGGACGTTAACTGTGTGCTTGATGAGGGCTTGACCGGGAACCCCCCAGACAGAATACTAAACCAGGACTCACAGGGACATTGAGAGACACGCTGCAGGGATTGGGGCTGCGAGATGTTTGGAGGGATAGAAATCCCCTGGGGAGGGTCTTCTCCTGTTATATGACCGCTTCCAACACACATAGTCATATTAATCCGTGCTTTTTAACTGATGAGATACTCACGGAGGTACAAGACATTTCATACTTGCCCAGATGTATTTCGGATCATTCCTCTGGGCTCCTTGCATTGGATCTACGACGACCACGACCGGCAATACCATTATGGAGGCTGCAAGTGGAAGCATTGTTGGACCCACCAATTGCCAAGACACTAGAGGAGGGACTTACTAATTATTTTAGGGAAAACTGGGGGATTGTGGGCAAGAGGGCTACGGAGTGGGAGGCAATGAAAGTGGTTCTGCGGGGCCTGTGTATTAAGACTTCCTATGGAGTGAGGCAGCAGCTGGAGCGGGATGTGAAACTGCAGGAAAGGGAATTACAGAGACTATAGCCCCTGCTCCATGCACACCCCCAACGTATAGTGGAGTGCGACCCGTAGGGTACTGATGGAATCTCTTGAATGGCTGGGTAAATATAATCGAGTGGCATATAGGCAGAGACTTCACATGGAGGGGGACAGGTCGGGGGCATTGCTCGCGAAACTCATGAAAAATGAGAGGCCTACTTTCCCTGTGGTTCAACTGCTGGATCGGGGAGGGAATACGGTTTATAATCAGACAGCAATTTTGGAGGTGCTAACTGCACATATGGAAGAGGTATATGCCTCTGGGGTCTCTCTTCCATTGAAGAGAATAAATGAGTTCCTCTCGAGGGTGGATCTGCCATGCCTGGATGATGAGGCGGGAGACAAACTAGAAGAGCCAATCACTAGGGAGGAAATACTGAGGGCGATTCACAAGTTGAAGCCTGCGAAAAGTCCGGGTTCGGACGCCTTGCTGTCCGAATTTTATAAATCATATGCTCCCCTTCTGGTTGATCACCTGTTGGAGGTCTACAACGAAGCCCTGCAGCAATGGATTTTGCCAGAAAGTATGAGAGAGGCTGTGGTCATCATGATCCCCAAGCCCGATAGGGACCCCCATGTGGCAAAGTCATATAGACCGATCTCGCTTCTCAATATAGATATGAAAATTCTGAGTGGAGTTTTAGCACAACGCCTTTTACCCCATATGTCTTTTTTGATCCACCCAGATCAATCCGGATTTATCCCCAAACGTAGCACTGCAAATAATCTCAGGAGATTGGCCTTGGTGTGGCACTCCCCTAGAATCGAACAGGAGGACTCCGCGGTGGCGCTGCTTGATATTGAACAAGCGTTTGATTCTGTGGACTGGGGGTATGTTTGGGCAACCTTGGGAGCAATGGGAATGGGTCCAAAGTTCCTAAGTTGGCTCCAACTAATTTATACGGCCCCACGAGCTAGGATGCGCCAAGAGGGACTGATCTCCCGAGCATTTGAACTACGACGGGTACCAGGCAGGGGTGCCCCTTGTCACCTCTATTGTTTGCGGCTGCTATGGAACCGCTGGCGAAGACTTTGCGGTGGCGACTGGAGGTATGGTGGATACGACTGGGAGACACAAACTACGTGGTGTCTATGTATGCAGACGACCCTCTCGTATATCTGTGTCAACCAGCCCAGGCAATTCCGACAATGCTGGATGTACTGTTCCAGTTCGGGGAGGTGTCAGGTTTGAAGACGAATCCTAATAAGTCCAGGTTGCTGCCGGAGGGATGTTTGGCAAAACGGGCAAGGGGGGCCCTTCCGGAGGTGGGACTTCCGTGGGTAAACTCTGATCCGAAGTATCTGGGGATCAGACTGGTCCATGACCCCGCCCAATATTTGGCTCTTAATATAGGGCAGGTTATCGAGTGTATAAAAGGTTCAATTCGTTTTTGGTAACAACTACCGCTGTCCCTTATGTGCAGAATTGCAATTATTAAAATGATAATACTTCCTTGTTGCCTGTATGCCTTACAGCACTCCCTATATGAGGTGCCGGCACACTTTTTTATGTCTCTGAACACAATGTTAACCGGATTACTGTGGGATTCCAAAAGGAAGAGAGTAAGTCTCGAGACATTGCAGAGAACATGGCAGAAAGGTGGATTGGAGGTTCCACACTTAGAATGATATTACATGGCATCCCAGCTCCAGCATGCAATTCATTGGCTAGATGAGAATGACAACTTGGAGTAAAGATTACTGGCAGATCCATATGGTGGACAATCATTGGCAGCATTATTAATGTTGGGGGCGGGCACTCCATGGACCGTCCCGTACATAATCCGTCCTGTGGCACGGGTATGGGAGCGAGTCATTAAAAAAGTGGTGAGACACGCCCCTGACGCACCAGATATGCCCCTCTGGGTGGTACAACCGTTCGCCAAAATAGAGGCCTCCATGTCGGTCCGACGATGGAAGGAGGGGCGGGTGTTTGACGATGGGGGATCTGTTCCACAACAAACAATTCATTACTAGGGAGGATGCGGAATCAATGTTCGAGTTGGGGACAGGTCAATTTCTTCAATATGGAAAGATTAATCAAGTAGCAAGAGAGATATGGACTTCCACCCCTGATGAACCTGCAGAAACCAGGGTGTTACAGGTTATGTTATATATGGCGCAGGGGAGGCGCTTTATCACGCACCTGTACAGAGCACTGTGAGAGGATCTGACCAGTGCACCCCTTCCAGTCCTGGGTAGGTGGGAGGAGATACTGGGGGAGCCCTTGTCCGAAAAAGACTTGATTAAAGTACACAAAGGGGTCAAAGCTGTCAACTCGAATGTCCGGTTTAAATTAGTCCAATATAATTCTGTGCACCAGACATACCTCACCCCAAAACACCTAGCAGAATCTTTCCGACCAGATCTGATAGCTTCCCTAGATGCGGGGCTGCTGCCTCGGATTTTATTCATATGGTTTGGAAGTGCCCGATTCTGTCTCAGTATTGGACCTCAGTTCTGGGGAAAATACAAGAGGCGACGGGATGGTCCATGCCCAAAGGTATACGGGAGGTGCTGCTGGGTCTCTTGCCTGCTGCAAAGCAAAAGAAACTAAGCAGGAGGTTTGTAATGCTTGGGTTGGCATTGACCAAATGGCGAATTGCTATATCATGGTTGGGCACTGCTCCCCCGAAGGTTGAGTTGTGGTTGAAAGATTTGGGTGAATGGGCAGCGGCGGAAGCAGTAAGAATGAAGAGAGTGAGAAGGGATGAGAAATTGGAGGTCGATTTGCGGGCGTGGGCGACCATGCTGGCAGATATAAAGGACTTACAAACTCCAGCAATAGCATCCCCTATTCCCAATTCGCCACAAGACGGACATTGACGCATTATACCTCACTGGACATTGCAGTAGCGATATAGTAAGTGCCAAGACCTGAATGGACTTTGGGCACTGTAAAAGGGAAGATGATGCTGAAAAGTTGTTGGTAATCTGAGGTGGGGGGGATCTGGGTAGTTGGGTACTTATATAGTTATCCTAGATGCAAAACACAAGGTGGCATACCGGAACGGATATATGCCTACTGTGATGTTGTTTAACAATGTACGGGGACTGTCCTAGTAATTGTAATGATTGCATACAGATGTATGATGTATGTAAATTGAAGGATGTAAGTTCCTTAAATGCCGATAAAGAAATACTTAAAAAAAAAAAAAAAAGTTCCTAATATATGGAAGTACATTTACCCAGTACCTGGAAATTAAATGCTACATGTGGGCTGCAGCACACCTTGTGATGCCCACTAAAGTAACACTGTAAATCATGTCTCAGGCCTGCCAGTGCGGCCTGTATTGTAATTTTAAACTGCCATTTTGACCTCGCAAAATAAACCTCTTACCAGACCTAAGCCTTCCTTTTTAATACTTATAAGTCAACTCTATGGTAGGCTTTAACAGTTCTTAGGGCAGTCTACATTGTTTTTAAAAACTAGGGCATGTGTACTTAGGTTTTCTTTACATGTTCCGACAGTGTAAAAACTCATAAAGTGTTTTTCCACTGTAGCAAAGCTATCTTCTATGCGAATACTGGTTTACACTTAATAAGTGATGACTTCAGTTTAGGAACAGATAACAAAATACTTCTTCCATTCATCTGAATTGTAATTAAAATATCCTCTTTAATGGTAAAGTCGGATTTAAAGTTGCTATTCTGAAAATACATTTAAAAAGTTGGCATTTTCCTGCCTAAACCAAATGCGCCTTTCTGCCAGAGTTCAGGGTCACATGACTAAAATTGCTCTCTTGTGGTGTGAATTCCTTTCAGACAGTGAAAATGGGCCTTTGGTGTGGGGAGGGGTATTCCTCTCCTGAACAGGATGGCTGAGGGGTGTACTCGGCCATTCCTGAGCTTCAAAAGGTAGCCTGATGGCTGTGCCCATCCTCTTCCTGACGTCTGATGCTCCCTGCTGTATTACTTGCAAATACAGCAGACACCTGGGCTTGCTTGCCATTTTTTACCATAGAGATTTTGGAGCCAAACCCAGGGAAAGGGGCTTTGTCTACCCCAGAACATTGTAATTTACATTTATCGAGCGCGTTATCACCAGCAAGTCTCTAAGCACTACCAGAGGGTAGACAAAGTGAGGTACCCCCCCCCCCCACACACACACACACACAGACTGACACTGGGTATTAAATAGCACCCTCAGAACCTCTCATCAGAACACTCCTAAAGCTGTTGAAGATTCAGAAAAGGGACTGTCCTGTGTGAAAAAGGAAGACTGGACCTTCTTGCCAGATCCCTAGAAGTAACATTGAAGGCTCAGTAGGCTGACCTCCTGTTTGACCTACAGGGACTCAAGCTTCCTTTCGAAAGGCCTTCTCTGCAACTACCCAGCGCCAATTGGACCTACCTGAGCCCAGCTGCAGACCTGTGCTAGAGTGAGTCCTGGATCCCAAGAGATCCTGGATCCTTGGCTGGCATCCAAGTGTTGTACTCCTACTTCAAAACTCAACTATAGGTGAAAATCCAGACGTTGGGGCTCTTGACAACCACAAACAGGTTCCTTGTGGCTGCAATGATTTCTGTATCTCCTGCCAATGCAAGTCTCCAGTGGTGATGTGCTCCTCATGCAGCAACTATCTTCTTGCAGCCAATGCAAATCTCCAGCTTAGACTGCATCGTGGACTTTGAGAAGGTGAACTCTTCACTTGGAATAACCTGGTCCCTGTCTCCGACATGCACTCCAATGCGGTCAGTCTGACCTTGTGTTTTGACCTGATCCAGCACGATCAGATAAACATGAGTAACTGTTTGTGCTTTGGTTCTACTAATTTGATTTTTGTCATTTTGGTGTCATTTTATTTGTTATTTACTGTTATTTTCTAAATTGGTTTGAGGTTTGTCTTGTTTTGTAGTTTTATTTTATTGTTGGAGTGATGCATAAATACTTTACACATTGCCTCTAAGTTAAGCCTGACTGCTTTTGTGGCAAGCTACCAGAGGGTTAAGCACAAGGTTATTAGTAATGTTTGTGGTTCGCCCTGACAAGATTGTGTTTATTACTTGAGTGGGCTCTCACCCCTCACCGCAACAGAATTTCTTACACATGGACTAACCGAGATCTTTCATTCTTCCAATTGAAAAAATACATTTTTACAATACGTTAATGCAAAATAAATGGTTCATAATGCCCAGTCTGTGGGACATCTAGAAGAACATCAATTTATATCTCCTTTTGGTGATGTCCTATTCCTTTCCACATATCAAAACCACCTTTCCCATATGCACAGTTCATCCGGGAGTAAGCTTGGTTCCATGCACTGTCCTAGCTGATTAAAATTTGTTCTTGGGTATGCATGGTAGATTGAGTCACTGCACATGTTTTGTGTCTTTACATTGCTTCTGGATCCACCATAACCACTGTTTCTATTTGAGCAGCACATAAACGACGCTCTCACTTTGCTTGACCAGAATGAATCTTGCCTACTAATACTACTCGATCTCTCATCTGCATTTGACACTGTCAAACATGACAATCTACTTAACCTGTTGGAATGTAGGATGGAGCTCTCTGGCACTGTACTAAAATGGTTTGCCTCTTTTCTCAACAACAGAACGCAGAGAGTCAAAGCCAATCAAACTCTATCCAACTCCAGTCCCTGCACACTGGGTGTCCCCCAAGGGTCCTCGCTCTCCCCCCACGCTCTTCAACCTTTTCATTGAACCACTTACTGTAATCCTCAAAGCATCTAACATCCAATATCACATGTATGCGGATGACACCCAACTGTACATGAAAATCTCTTCCCCTGAAGATATCAAGTCACTCAACGGAACCCTGCACAAAACCCTAAATTGGCTAACCTCCAACAACCTCAAACTAAACGCCCTCAAAACAGAATTCCTCCTCATTTCACCCACTAGGCAAACCCCCATTGTTGAGAAATATCTAAAAAAACTCTCCGCCCTCAACTGCACTCCACACATCATTGATTCCACGAAATCACTGGGAATTGTGCTAGATAAGAACCTAAACATGCAAGATCACATCAGAGCATCTACCAAAAGAGCGAACTTCCAACTGAGCATCCTAAGAAAACTCAAACCCTACCTTCCCCAAGATGACTTCATATCTGTGGTGCAAGCACTAGTCATCTCAAGACTAGAATACGGCAGCGCTATACAAAACATTAAATAAATAAAGTCAGGTGTGAAACATCACTCTGTAATGTGTTCACTATATCCTGTTCAGGGATATTTTTTCTAGGTTTGTGGATTGCCAGTGTTTTAATCCCAAGCCCCTTCATTTTCCATCATTGCAATTTTGAGTGTTACAGGCTGAGTAAGACAGCCCTGCATAAAGCAGTTTTTCTTCCCACAATATAGATATAACCCATTATTGTGCCTCCGGTTGCATTCTTCTTTTGATATGCCACCAATTTCCATAGTATCTGAACCAAAACAGGCTTGAATCTAGGCTTTTCAATATGGAAAAATCCCCTTAACTGTCTTCGACTCTCCGCTAAGTGGTGATCCACAGCCAAATGTATCAGCTGAGTGCACATCTCAGGAGTGGCTCTTTCTGGGCCAACACAGCTTTATTATTATCATTTAAAATCTGATAATATATGGCTACTCTTTTCTCCTTTTGACCCCATCCTTATTAAAATATGAAAACGAAATCCTATTTCCATGCCATAGTTTGAGCAGCTTTGTATTGACTTATTTTGTAATACTTCTCCTGTCCAACACCTTATAAAATCTTTCTTTTAACTTGGTAACAACACCTTGAGACTACTTGATCAGAACAAATCATGCCTCTTCATACTTATTGATCTCTCCTCTGCGTTCGATATGGTGAAACTTGCCAGCTTGATTGACCTTCTGGAGTGAAGGATGGGGCTCTCTGGTTTCATATTAAACTGATTTGGCCCTTTCCTACATAAAACAACACAAAGAATTAAAGTCAAACGAACTCTTTCAGATATTACTGCGGTCTCAATTGGAGTACCTCAAGGATCAATGCTCTCACCCACGTTATTCAACTTGTTCATGGAACCTCCCACTGAATTTCTGAAGCACTCAATACTCAGTGCCACATGTACGCGGTTGATACACAATTGTACCTGAAAGTTTCCATACCAGAAGATATCAAATCTCTTGATTGCACCCTACTGAAAACACAATGGTTAACTCATAATCACCTTATGCTCAACAGCCTCAAAACTGAATTCTTCTTGATCACCCCTCACACAAACTCTGCCCCCATTGCAGAATGGCTCAAACAATTTAGAGCTATTGACTGCAACCACCACTATTCCACTCGATATAACTCTGGACAAATACCTGAATATGGAAGACCACATCACTGCAATTAAAAGGGGAGCCAACTACCATCTGAACTCAAACTCTTTTTTTTGCCTCCTGATGACTATCAGTCAGCTGTCCAATCTCCAGTCATTTCCCTATTAGACTACAGGTGTGCTACTCTGGCTGGCTTACCTAAATAAAGTCTAGAACTGCTAAAGGCCACACTGAACTCTGCTGCCAGGTTTGCCACGGGATCCAGAAGATTTGACCACATTGCTCCAGTTCTAAAACAGCAACATTGGCTCCCTAAGAAGCAGAAATCCAGCTGAAGGTAGCCTGCATGACACACAAGGGCCTGCACCATAACACTCCAGTCTACCTGATGTAGAAACTCAAACTTTCTGGGGGTAGTAGTTCCTTAAGAAGCGCCAACTCCCTACAGTTGAAACCTCAGAAGTTAAACAAAAAGAAAACTTACAACTGCTCATTCTCCGGTCTAGCCCCAAGAGTTTCGAATTCACTGACTCCTGCCATCAGGTCTGACCCCTCAACTTTCTCCTCTAAAACAGAAGTAAAAATGCATCTCCTGAATACATTCCTTCAAGAGTAGCCCTGAGCCATCCAGCTTTACTACTTCCTGGGGCACATCCGGAGCTTATATATGTTGAATATGTGGTGTATTGTATATGTTTTGATGATTGCTTATTCCTTTTGCATTTCTCCCTTGTATGTGTAACTTGCCTGTTGTTTGTACAGAGCTCTGATGCCCTAACTGGTCATGTTCTAGCTATATAAAAGTCCAAATAAATAAATAAAAAGTGTACATAACAGGGTCATTACCATCTACACGGAGAACTCCTGATGCATCAGCATCTCCACTCAAACATGAAATCAAAAGACCACTCGGGACCATTAATCTGGGAAAACCATGGGCCATATCATAAAATGTAACTGAACTTTTGGTGTGAAACACTTGAGCAATAGATGGACACATGAACATTGTAGGTCGGTCTGGAAGAGCCAATGGTACTGTAGGCATACCTGTGACAGAAACAGATGGGAGACTGGAGGAAATCCCCGAACTGGTAAACCCCTGGAGCAGCCCAAGGCAACCTTATAAAAACCATCCCCAACAAGATCTTACAGGTCCCTGGCATTCTTCTTGTTAGAAGCACAGAGGCTTGTCAGCACGGGATGATGTCTCAGTCTGTGAGGCAGCCTAATCTTGCACCATAGTTGCCATCATTTTCCACAAATCTTCCAAAGTTTCCGTTTTGTGAATGTACAGGCCATGATTCCTTGGGAACAGAGTGCTTCCAGAATCCCACCTTCCGGCACCACCGACTCTGCTTATTAATATACCAGAGTAACGGAGTGGCCGAATGAGGGGAAGGAGATTAGAGAAGGCACTGCTGAGGAGATCCGGAATAAGGCCAACACTAACTTGATAATTGCTAATCTTCACTTGTTTCCTTACTTGATTCTTTATTGTTCTGCAACTTTTGTTTACAGATTTATATAGCATAAGGCCACCAAAGGTACAGATATGCTTTACAGCTGTACAATGAGCCACCTGAAATATAACACTCGTTGGTATGTGATCTCTATTTCAGCTTATCCTTTCTGTAAAAATGAGGTACTGCATATCAAATCTTCAATACCGCCACAACATGAAATTAACAATGAGACTGTGGTTATACAAGATGCACTTACCCAAACAAAGAAACAATATGATTGCAGAATTTCTAATCTTTCCCTTTACCTTGTTTTTCACAATGTGTTTATCTGTTTATTTAGTTTATATCTGTTTATAGCATGCACACTTGTTCACTTGTTGAAATCCCAAATATTCTCAGTTTAGTTTTGATTCTACAGTGTGCCTTCTAATCATATTACTTGGAAATGCTTTATTTGGCGCAGTCACAAAACTACTCGGATTGATATACTGGATAAGTACACCCTGCTTTACAATATAAGCATACTGCAAGTCACCAAGGAGTTTTATGACCAAATAGAGAATTGAGACCAAAGGCAGAGTTAATTTATAAGTTTATGGAACCCAACATAACTTGCAAATGTTCTTAGGTAGGTGAGGGGTACTTTATTCCTTATAATACATGGTAACATCATCATCTTTCTCACAAACCACTTAAATCCTGGTGTATAGTTCTTTCCTATGAAAGAGAGAGCATGTTTGTAAACATGAACCATAAAAATAGAATCTCTAGTGCAAACTTAAACACATCTAAAAAGCTGGTGGATATTCAGATTGGTTTACTACAAGTCATTTTTTTGTTTTGTTTTTTTAAAAGGCACAGTAGCTGGAATGTGTAGAAACATGCAGACAGATTCCATTGGTTCTATAATTACCTAAGGAGTGCAAAAAATAAACATGTTGCCATAAATATCTCCTCCCTGCTTGTTACTGCACAGCTAGAAAAAGGCAACATTTAATTTTTGTTCTTTAAAAAGCTGCTTTAATTATGCTCTGTGCCCAGCCCTGCCTTCCCCCTCTGCTTCTAGCTCCCTCCTACAGCAGGTATTGTGATGTCAGAACTCAACTGTAACAAGTTATTGCAGTTTATTGGCATCATTTCTTTCTAATAATTGACAGGATACGTCACAAGCTGCTGATTGCCATAAATCTCCTTCTTGCTTGTTACTGTACAGCTGGTAAAAAAGAGGAAAGTAAGGCAACATTTAATTTTTGTTCTTTAAACGGCTGCTTTAACTATGAACTGTGACCGGACCTGCCGTTCCCCTCTGCTGCTAGCGCCTACAGCAGACATTGTGATGTCAGAACCCAACTGTAATACGTTATTACAGTTGATTAGCAATGTTTCTTTATAATAGGTGACCGGATACGTCACAAGTCGCTGATTATACAGAAATTAGAAACAGGTCTTCAGTACAGGGATTGCAGAATCCTGTGCATTGTATTGATTTCATGCATAGTTAGTCTTAAGACTCCCACCTTTACTGAACCAAAGAGCAGAATACAGTTTCTAGATAACCACCTCCATTCCAACTACAACAGTGCACAAATGTTGCTCAGATATGAATATGCCTTAAAGAAGTGAAAAGACAAGAGGCATTTGTCAAAACAGGAACAATTTGGTTTAAATAAATTCAGTGGCTCGGAAGATCTCGACAGAATGCGTCTGAGGAAAATCTCTCGGTTTACAAAGTTTTGGCTGACATTATATAAATCTCGAGTGGTACAATAAAGTAATTTCTGCATTCCTGAAAAGCATCTCAGTCATAAATTAACAAAGTTGCACATCTGATAAGGACACAGATAGTTCTCGACCTCGGGGAGAGCTAGTGTGGGCCAGTGTGTATGTTTCCAGATGTCCTGCATGAGGAGTATGTGATCACTACATGTGGTGTGTATGTCGTGTCCTGATTGGCTGAGTGTTCCTATCTACATGTGGTATTTAGCTTTGTTGTATTTTTGGGGAACATGAGACTTTGGCCAAACGCTTTTTATTGAGCCCAATTCCCTCGGACCTGTTTGTGGTGCAACTATCTGTGGGATCAATCAGGGTTTTCCCTGGGTGTGCATTTGTCTTTGGGTTAAGAGAGCCTGTCATTCAATAGGCTTGGGTGTGGGTCGGAGGACCTGCCTGACCACATATCTCTGACTTGGGGTTGATGGGGAGGTCATATTGGGTAAATCAGACAGCAATGATCTGAGTTCTTTGGAACTCCGGAAAATAATATGTCAGTCACTGATATCATTTTTATCGACTTTCTCAACATTGTTAGCACAGTTGTCATAGCATACATTGACATTGTCTTTACTGATATTGATACAGTTATGCTTGCATAGGTCATCGCGTAAATCAACATTTTTTCGACGTGTCATTGTGATTCATACATGGATTATGGCAAACATTGACATTGTTACTGCTGGTATCGACACTGTTGTGTGGGCGCAGGTTATGGCATGCATTGACATTTCATTTATAAGCATTGACATGGTTATGCAGGCACAAGTTTCAGCATACGCTGACATTGCATTTATTTGTATTGCCGTTGTCGGACCTGCACATATCATGGCATTCATGGACATCATATTTACCCATTCCGACCTCCCCCCCCCCCGTTGATTCTTCAACTCCTCATATGTCATGAGGTATATTGTGTGTGTGTCTGTAGTGTCAGTTACTTTTTCCCTAGCTATGTCCATACTACCCAATTTTAGGACTGCGTTTTTACAGCAGAAAAGCCCCACTTGTAGGAAACCACATAACAGAAGTACAATAATGAAAACTGGCATTAGTGACGTGAATAGTTTGGACACCCATAGAGGGATCCACGAAAAGATACAATGCAACCAGCCCTGCTCTGTGGCACCTACCTCCTTCTTCATGTCAGCTTCCAGACAAAGCAGTTCATAGATGGCACAAACTAATGTCCCATTGTCCATATCATTTCTGGTAACAGAATTACCCCAGGAAGAACCAGTCTTTGCACACACCCCACCCTCCATCGCGGTCAAGTCTAAAGTGTACCAATGTTGCATCACCATAAGGCGGATGGATCTCAGTTCCTTGCTAGTGTTTAGCCAGAGCTCAGTATTATTGATCATCTTCATAACTTCCCACCTGGTTATTTGTAACCAGCGGGCATTTGCCTTTGTTTGCATTATGAAGTAGGGTATTGACCTCTGGCATTTACTTGAGTCTCTGTGAACAGTCTAATGTTTTCTGGAATGTCCTTGTACTGAGCCCAGCCAGCATAATCAGCAGTTCTTCTCCTTCGAGCCTGATGCATCAGAGTTATTTTCTTATGTAACAGATGTTGAGACAACTCAGACAGATCTTCTTCAGGGATGACCAGGGTTGGAGTGTGTATGGTCACAAGGGTGCAGAGGCCCCACCATCCGGGAAGGAGCTGGGTATAGGCAATGTCGCCACATTGTCAGTAGAAATCCATCAACATGGAGGTGCTCCATTGCAGGTGGGCTATGTGTAGTATCACGCCACAGTTATCATTACTGCCCCATGGTATGGTTCCTTTGCCTCTGAAACATAAAAAGTACAGTGTAAATTTCCATACAATTAGTGGTTGGCCCTTCTCCTTCAACAATGTGCACCTATTTATCTCGCTATCCAAGATTTCCTGGCACAGGGTTTCTGTGCTAGCATTGGACCCTCTCCCATCCCTGTGTGATTGAGATGAGCGGCCCTGCAATGAAATTCCATGTTCAGGATCCACTTGTTGTTAAAGATGGTGATCCCAATCAAACAATCAATCAGGGTTCTTATAGAGCGCGGCTAATCACCCATAAGGGTCTCAAGGTACTCGGGGGCAAGAGGGGTTCCTGCAGTTCACTCAAAGAGCCAGGTCTTGAGTTCCTTCCTGAATTGAGGCAGTGAATGTGATGAACTATACCATCCCTTTACTTTTGTGGTACTGCTAACCATATATCTATGCTACTGTCTGATGGCTGTTACAGCTCATATATTCTACACTAGAATAACAACTGTTCAATAAATACTTATTGAAACGCTCAGACTGTTTATTCTGTGTATCTCTGAGACAAACTAAGTGAGCACGAATGACTGAGCGAAAAGTAGTATATTGTTTCCACGATCCTGAGGGATCAGGGTTGTCATATTCTGAGGTTGCCAGAAACTATTCTCTCCCCGATAAGAGGAGATTCTAGTGGCACTGTGAGATAACTAACGCAAACAGACTAACGTATCCGGTGGGGGTGCACGGAACCAGTCTGCCACCAAACCCACAGTTTATGGTATCCGAAACGTGCAGATCCTGTATAGGTAATATAGGAACTAAACGACAGTGGTGATTTCACTTAGTGAACATTTTGTTTGGCCATCACACTTTGATGGCCCCTCCTTTATCTTTTCTTTCTGTTTACGGGGACGTGCATTTGGTAACAATTATCCCGATCGCAACTATAGTGCGACTTCTACATTTTTTTCTCCTATCTTTGCTTTGTCGGGGTTTGTTTTCCCTCTCCATGACATGGACGTGCATCTGGTAGCAATAATCCCAATTATTCCGACCCAAAGAAGCCCTGAGCCTTTGTTTGTAATTAACTTTTTTTAAAGAAAGAATGACCGATTAATTTATATGATATTATTTTGAACACAGTGTATGTTTAAAAAACAAACCTGTGAGCATGCTAAAAAACAATTCATGTTTTTTGTTTTGGACTTTCGAATGCTAACAAAGAACCGCGGAGCATTTTCTAATTAATAATGTTAAACATTGTGTGTTAGTAAAAAATACCGCTGAGCATTTTCTTTTCCTCTTCCGTTTACCTTGTCGGGCTTTGTTTTCCCTTTCTCATGACAGGGACGAGCATCTGGTAACAATAATCCCGACCGAAAGAAGCCCTGAGCCTGGGAGGTGGGGGTAGGGTTGGCTGTATTCCAATAATGTTCAAAATCGCCATTCGCTATGTTAGAATAAACCATATGATAAAAGTTCAAAAAGTAAAAAAGTCATAAGAGAGACAATTCTAAATGTCCTTAAGCACAATAGCTACTCCACTTCCATTGTTTTATTGTCCAACTTTGTGATGGATGCCATACCCATTGGGAATTTATGGTGAAAGGTGCGAGCGAAATAAGACGCAGCCTGTTTAAGTAGATCAGAAGAAAGCAAGTAGTTAGGTCAGCGATCTTCAAGCATTTACTCGATCTTATGTCGATGACCACACATTTCAAGGACCGCGTGATGGATTGAGGAGAGAGGTTAATAGTATCAATGTCAGGCAGGTTCCTGGTGTGAATCCCCTGGCAATGTTTTTCGGTAGGGCAGGGTGTTCATTTTAGTGGTGAGTATAAAGATGGGTGAGAAGGAGAATTTAGATTGGCACATCTTGAGACTGAAGGTAAGAGCATAGCCACCCAATCGAACGTGCTATTATTGTGTGCAAGAAATAAAAATATTATAACCGAGCCAGCACTTCCCCCCCGGCCTCACAGATAAAGTGAGAAAGTATATACCCATATGTAACCATTATGAACATTATTCAGGCAAAGCCACTGAAGCTCCAGTTCATGTTGTTCAGAGAGGTGTGCGCCCTCAAAGGAACAGCCACCATTAGGTTTGCTCAGAAACAGCCTCTGCTCTCCACACAGACAATCGGAAGGCATTCATAAAGTTTCATCAGTGCAAAACCCAAGGCAGCTGGTCTCACTGGAGGACAGACACGTGCAATCGTCAGTCTACCATATAGCAGACGATGAGGTGACAAGGGATTCAGTAGCAGAACAAAACAGTGAAAAGTTTACATCTGCCGAGAAGCAACAAAAAAGCCATTGTCAATTACGATGCCAATAGCTCTAATGCTCCCAAATGCGAGACCCATTGCATTGCAAATATTTGTTTAATGTTGTCACAATTTCTAAAGTTATACCTCCTTTTGGATGACTCCTGCTGAGGAGACCCACCCCTTGATTGTGATCTCTTCTCTCTCTTTTTTGTTTTTATTATCCCATTTCTTCTGTGAAGAATCAGGTGCTTGCTTGGTGTTATCCTTTTCAGGACTGCCCATTACTTGTGGTTTCATAGCTCTGGCTCCCAAATTATCTATAAATAATTCCGCATATGTATCTTCGATAATTTTTGGTAATTATTGCTCCTGTTTTGCAGGAGTGCATTCCCTCAAGCGTTGGGGTATAGCCACCGCTGCTGCCTCCCCTTTTATGTTTGCTAACATAATTGTAGATACCTGGCAAAAATTGCCTAATAATTTCATCCCTAAGTTCAGAGCAGGTTCTGCTCCATACTCATTCTGTATCTGTCTTAATACTTCTGGTATCACTGCTATTGAAGGGATACCATGAGTCCTGGTATAGATGGCAGCGAAGACTGTACCCAAAGTGGCACAATCCACTATCAGTGGAGCTATCCCCATTGGCAAGCTGCTTGTGAATTGTGCGATCCAGAATGGCATTTGCTCACGTTTAGTGAGCATTCTTCCCATAACTGCGTTCAGTGTTTGTGGGGTAATTCTAGATGCAGTTCCTTGTAGTTGACCTTCTGGGGTAATTTTAGCGGGTTGAAATGTGAGTGTTCTGATGATGAACTGTGTCAGATTTCTGTAAAGTTTTATTATTTCTTTGTGAAGTTGATGTAGGTCTGCTATTGGTAATGTCAACGTCTGGATGCGGTGTATAAGCCGCTAGGACCGGCCAACTCGCTCCTTTTCTGCTGAGCGGACTGAGTCTCACTTTTTCTGTGGTGTGTGGGAGGGCACCTTTAAACCAGTTTATATGCTCCTGGTAACTGAGCGGAACTTCAATGTCCTCATATGGACAGTATTCGTCTGGTGTTTCATCCGGGATATAAGTATGAAATGTATTTGTGCGTGCATCTGCAGGTGGGAATTTAACCCACGAATAGAATACCTCTGTCCTGAATGACTCGTGTGCCTCCATCACGAATGTTACAGTCCCACCTCATGCTGAGACTCCAAACTCTGCTAGTTTTAAAGTAAGTGAATTTCTGACATTTTCTGAAATGTTTATAGCACCATCCTGACCTCCTTCCCCTGCTGCATTCGCATGTAATGCTGCTGGGTTCTCTTCGACAGACATTGTTGAAAGAGTTTCAAGGACAATGAGAAAAGGTTTTATGCACAATGTAGGGAACTATAATCCTTCAAACTATAATAAACCTACAGCTAATACGTAGGATATGCCTACTCTGCTGTGGCAGATTTTTCCCTTCCCACTCCAGACGTCTCTGGGTAAATGTGAGTAGGGGGGTCTCTGAGAAAGCATGACTGAACTACTCAGATTTGACCGTTAAATAAGAACCAAACCAACGTTGGGCACCATGTCGTGTAGTTCCTACAAATCTATATAGGATCTGCGCGTTTAGACAACATAAACTAAGGGATTGGTGTCCAGACGGATTGCAGGCACCCCAAAGGATATGTTAGTCGTAGACCAGCTAGCTCACAGTGTCACTATGAGCCCCTCTTACCAAGGAGCGAATAGTTTCTGGCAACTATTGAACATGACAACCTTGAACCCTCAGGGATCGTGGAAACAGTACGTTACTTTTTGCTCAGTCACTCGTGCTTACTTTATCTCCGAGAAATACACAGAATAAATGGTGGGAATGTTTTTAATAAGTATTTTTTGAACCAGCGTCATTCTAGTATAAAATACGTGTGCTGCAACAACCATTAGACACGAACAGATATATACGGTTATGAGCACTAATGGAGTAAAGAAAAGGTAGAATTCTACCATAGTGCTATGAATATATGCAGGCATATATATACATAACAGTAATAATGGGTACTCCTACGATGCAAACCCTAACTAGGTGTACCTAAATGTACCTAGCATGTATGTAGGTGTATAGCCAAGAATCCCCTTAGGATAGAGCCAACCCCATTACCTGATGTGGGAGAGCAAAGGACCCCGTCTTGGTCTTGAGATGGACACCACGCAAGGGATGTCAGACCACTGCGTGCTGGAGTGTCTGCGTGCAGGGACCTCAGCGTCTCGCGTCAGTATGTCAGCATGGAAGTCTTTATCCTCTAGTTTGCCAAGCGACGATGTAGTGCTTATATACCTTAAAGGTACCCTCAGGGGTTCTACATAAAACTGTACTGAGGGCATATCAGCAAGGATGACGACAGAGGTGACCCTTTTTTTTTTAAACCAGATTTTATTTATTATCAAGGCGGTCACATCATATGCATCACCATCAACTTGTCTTACAGATTTCGTTTATGCATTGCTGGTATCCCATTCATTAACTATTCAACTGGGTTCCAACTCCCTCTCCCACCCTCCCTCCACCTTGAGTTTCATCCGCTTCTAAGTACCGTTCTAGGGTAATGAGTCAAGGGGTCTGTTCTAATGCGGGATCCTTTGACCGTTGATGGCAGGGGAGGAGTTCAAAGACTAATCACATCCCTTCCTTAACAAGTCTGGGCCTCCTCTATCTGCTGGCCATGCAATGGAGAGCTAATGGGGGGATGGTCGCTCCTGCTCAGGTGCTGTCAACTCGTCCACCAGGCGCCCCCATCCTCTGGCTCTGTCTAAAGTGCCTATACCCCTCCTTGCCTCTAGTAAGAGGATCCCCCCTCCACACTTGCCCATTTTTCGTGCTCTCTTTTCCAGGTTCCCACCCTTGGTCCCCCTGGCAATTTCCAGTTCCTAGTGATCTCCCGTTTGGCCAGTACAAACCCCAGTTCCCGGAATTTACTCATCAGATTTGGTCTTGGCTGTGTGTGGAAACCAACTCAGTAAATTGTGTCCTGGGGTATGTGGGATCTCTTTTTCTGTGATAGTACCTACTATATGTAGCACCTCCTCCCAGAATGGAGTCAGCTTGGGGCAGTCCCAGAACATGTGCATCATGTGCGCCACCCTGTCCCCACACCGGGCAGACTGCTTCTTCCGCTTGAAAACACCTCCTGATGGGTGTCGGAATAAGGTATGCTCTTTGCAGAACATAGTAGTTAATTAGTTTAAACAGTGCGTTTCGGGACACTTTCGGCATCCTCTCTACTATATTGTCCCAATCTGCCTCCGGGATTGGGTTTCCCAGGTCCTCCTCCCACTGCAACCGCAACTTCTCCAGTGATTTCTGGATGTCTCGGCGCATTGCTTTGTATAGGCCGGAGACCGTTTTTATCCTTCCTGCTGACAGAGTGACATATCGGTAGCCGTCCAAGGCTCGGGGCTCCACGAGTCCCATCCCCCAGTGTTTTCTTATGCTCATAGTGAGGGCTCTATACAGTAAGAAGTGTCCTTGGGGTAGATCACATTCTGCTTGAAAGTCCTTGAAGGGGAGCAACTTGGAGTCAGGGAAGAGATCTCCCATCGTCTTCACTCCTGCCTCCTCCCAGGCATCTAGGCCCGCCCAGCGCCCCCTATGCGGGAGGTGTCAAAGCAGGGTCACAGGCAGGTCAGGAGATTAGAGGGGTTTTACTATTCACACACTGTGAATATCTAGCACAGCATTTAGTGATCACCTTAGTCTCGACAGTGTCTTGCGCCGACTGCCTCTGTACCTGCAGTAGTAGTTTTGCTTGTACTGCCTCTGTGGGCGCAATGGGATACTGTGTCCTATGCGGGTTCCGCCCCACTGCCAACCACTGGATCAGCCAATTGATTTGCGCTGCCAGATAATAAACCTCAAGGTCTTATCGCTGTGCCCACATTGCCCTCTAATAGATCCACTGCCCCATGGTAAATCTTCACTCCTAAGTAGGTCAGGCAGCTGGGTTCCCACTGTAGGTTGTCCAATGCCAGGGGCGGAGGCGCATTCGGCATCATGGGAAATAACTTTGATTTCTGCCAATTAACCTTTAGCCCTGATAGGCTGCCAAATGTCTCCAACATGACCTGCGCTCCCTGCAGATCTCCCTCTGCGCTCCCCGCAGATCTCCCTCTGCATCACGGAGGAATATCAGGAGGTCGTCTGCATATAAGGCTATCTGGTGTGGTATCCCGCTCACCAGCAGACCTCCGTAGTCCCGTCCTTGTCTCGCCCGGCAGGCTAGAGGCTCCGTGGCCAGGGCAAACAGCAGCAGGGATAGGGGACACCCCTGCCGTGTTCCCCGCCCCACATCCTGTTTCCGGGAGACTACTCTACCTGTGCGCACGCTTGCCGTTGGGTTAGTGTATAATAATCGTACCCACGCTGAGAAGCCAGCTCCCAGTCCCATTGCTTCCAACACAACATAAAGGAAGGTCCACTCAAGGCTGTCAAAAGCTTTCTCGATGTCCACTGCGAACACCGATGCCTTTGTTCTATCGTAGTCCTTTGAATCCATAATGGCCAGGAGCTGTCGTATATTAATCGCTGTATTTCGCCCTGGGATAAACCCTGCCTGATCCGGGTAGACCAGTTTTGTCATATGGAGTAGCAATCAGGTCGCCAGGATCTTGCTTAGAATTTTGTAATCCATGTTCAACATGGAAAGAGGCCTGTATGCTGTGCGGTCTTGCGCCGGCTTTCCAGGTTTCAAAATCGGCACAATAAGGGCCTCCCTGGAGCTCTCCGGTAGGATCCCTGCCTCACGGGTGTGAGAAGTTGGCCTGGCATATGCTGTCCACTAATTATAGTGGGCACCTTGCACCAGTCCAAACAACCCCTTATTGGAGATAGGTTAAAGACAACCTTTATTGAAAGCTATCCTAGTGGTAGCTATGGAGAGCAGCCTTCAGGCTAAGTCTTGAAGGAATGTAAAGCAGCTTGTTTTACCAGTCTATAATCTCTTGAGTGACCAAATGAAAGAGCACCACACCAGGTATATATTCAAAATATATTTATTTATTGCTAAACACACCCCTCTAGTCTCTTTATGAGGCTAGAGTTCGAAGTACACAAGTTATAAGTTATTTAAACACAGTAATAGCACAAATACACGTTTGGGCCCTAGGGGCGTACCAAACCATATACCAATAAAGTGGTATAAGAACCACGACTGAACTAGACACTAGGCCTAGAGCCTCTAGAAGTGCTTGGACCACAAGGAACCACCCAAGGTAGTGACACAGGGGACCCACGGGGACGCGTGCAGTGTAAATACACAACCGCGATACGCCGTTAACGTCTATGGAGAAAGTCGCGATCAGGAAATTAAAGAAAAGGGACACTTAAAGGAGGACTTGGAGCAAACCCTTTGAGAACTAGTACTTTGAAGAGTCTCTACCCACGGGAGCACCGGAGTACTCGTGTTACCTCACCCAGGGAAGCCGGGTGCATAGGTGCCTTTCGGGGTCGGGTTTCGTCGTCGATTTGAATGGCGATCTGCTGCAAAGTGCTGCTGGCGACCAAGTGGAAAGTATCCGGTTGGATCCAAGAGTGGATCGGAGATCTGAAGAACCTGAAAGCAGAGGGGACAGAGTCTGGGTCACTAGCCAGTGACCAGGATGGCGATGAGCGGATGCCCACCGATGTCGAGTGCTTCAGGTGCATTGACGGTCATGTTGACTCTTCAGCCACGAGGTTCAGGAGGCGTTGTCGGCAACCAGGAGCAGGATTCTGGCTGGTACAAGATGTCTGTCGAGTGCTGAGGTGTCGGCGACCGGATTGGACCCAACAAGCCTTGGCAACGGCAAGTCTCGGTGAAGATGAAGATCGTCGATGGTGCA
Source organism: Calotriton arnoldi (assembly GCA_963921515.1). Lineage (NCBI taxonomy): Eukaryota > Metazoa > Chordata > Amphibia > Caudata > Salamandridae > Calotriton > Calotriton arnoldi. The sequence goes on along the minus strand of CAWUFW010019740.1, from coordinate 44,368 downwards.
GACCAGCAAGGTCTGGGGAACTCACCCAGCGAGAGTAAGTGAGGGCAGGCCTGAAGCAACCAGGATGCCCAAGAAGAAAAAGATTGGCCTTCGTGAAGGGCTACTAGCCAACGGGCTAGCGACCGCAAAGGAGCCTCGAGACGTCACACGTGGATCTGGCTCACAGGACACTCGTGGAGTGGAGGCCAGTGATCTTCGGTGCAGTTGGTGCTGGAGGCTGGGGCTACTCGGAGCCCAAAGCACGACTTCATGGGAGACCCACAAGAGGATGCACTTGCAAATGTGCTCAGTGTCCAGGGGTCATGGTCTCACGTTACCCACGATAGCTACGGGCCTCAGCTTTGCTGGGGACTCAGGGTAGCCTCGGGGAAGTCTGAGAATCCACCTCTGGTGATGCGAAGACTTCGGCGTCCGACGGGAGCTTCAGAAATGCAGACCCGACAGATGCATCTTTGGTGCCTGCCAAGCAGGGGAGTCACTCCTTGACCCCAAGGGAGATTCTTCTGTCCTCTAGTCTTGAGTAGAGCGTCGAAGGTCCAGGATTCTGTTTCAGAGTTTCGTCCAGGGATAATCTAAAGTCCTAAGGACTGGGTTCCTATACTTATACCAAGTTTAGGGGTAGGACTACTCTGTGGCCCCTCCTATGGGTGGGTCAGGGCAGAGGGGTGGCTACACCCCTTTCCCTTTGTCCAGTTCACGCCAAAGCAGGGGCTGCAAGCCCCTGATCCGGTTTGAACTGGGGTATGCACAAGGACACCAAATGTGCCCCCATTGCAGGACTTCAAAGCACCCGAAAGTGCTCCCGCCCAGCCCCAATACACATTATCCTGTCTGGGGAGGTGGTCACACCTCCCTGGGACAGGAAACCTATTGTCCAGGCCTCCCCTGCCGGAGTTTCGTCCAGCAGCAGGAGGCCAGACTCGTGTCTGTGGCAGCTGCATCCATTTTGTGATGCCAGGGCTTTAGAAAGAAGTTACCGGGCTAGCCAGAGTTAACATGTCTTTCCCTCTAGAAGGGTGGAATGCTACCCCCGCCGCCAGAATTGGCGGGGGGGGGGGTAGTATTCCAAGATGTTTGACACCAAACACGACATGTTTAGGTGCAGCCATTCCAAAGTTAGCATTTAACGCGAGGTTATAATGCGCTTAAGAGTATATGGTCAGGCTGCACTACAAACAGCATCAGAGAAGGGTCTCTGAATGCTGCAGAGGGGCCCTGCTCATGCAGGGGCACCCTCTCACATAGGAACCATGCACTCTGCCTTCAGGATTGATAAGGCCTGCCATAGGAGTGACTTATAGGTTTATATGTGTGTATGTATTTAGTGATATAGGTAACCTATATCACAGTAAGGGGTGCATGCACCACCTTACCCAGGCTGCTGTAGCAGACCTGTGGTGTCAGTTTAGATGGTCTTCCAGGGGTGGCATAATACATGCTGCAGCCCCTGGTAGGCCTCTGAGGTACCTATGCCCTTGGTACATAGTATACCATATACTAGGGACTTATAAGGGCACTCCAGATTCCAATCAGTGATGTGCCTAAGGCACATGGAAACCATTTTACAGAGAAAGCAGATAGACTGGGGCCCTGAATAGCAGGATCCCAGTCCAACTAAGTCATAAACCAGCAAAACACCATAAAAAAAATGGGGGCAACCATATAGTCAGATTCCACCTTCCTACATAACCCCCCCAAACGAAAGGAGATGAGGCTAACCTTGGCCAGTTGAGCCTTTATTGACTAAGTGGCCATATAAGGAAGCACCTGCACTAGCATGGTTGCCCACTGTCTTATGGTCCACTAAGCAATCTCTCACCCTAAGGGTATGAGAGGGTCTCCACCATGGGGAATCACTACCTGTGGTGTGCTTAGGTAAAGTACAAGGCTGGTGAGGTGTCTGAGTAAGGAAGTGAGGCCCTAGGAAGGTTGGCCTCAGCTTCCTCAGATCACTGGTCACCATGTATGCCTGTCTTTCCATGACTGAGTTGCACTTTGCTCTAAGGGTCAACCTTTGGCTGCCTACAGCTGGGGGTTGGGTCCCTTTGGCTGGACTACTGGAGGGATATGGCAGGTTTGGAACCTTCTGGTCCCAGGTTTGCCCTTGCCTACCAGAGTCCTTCTGGGGGAGGTCCTACAAAAAGGTAGGGGGGATCCCTCAGTGTGTAGAGGAATTTTCACCTGGCTAGGGCTACTAGACTGGGTGCCCCTAATCTGCTGATGGGGGGTCCTCTGGACAGGGGGCCCTGGGGGTCCACTGACCTCCCTGACCTCTGCAGCCCTGGGCTGGCTGAGGCAGGGTAGAGAGTGGCAGGTTACCTGCTCCAGACTGGGTACCACCTTGGAAGGGTCCTCTGCCATCAGGGGTGTGGCCAGGCCAGGCCTGACTACCTCTGGGGAAGTTCCTTCACTAGGGGTAGGGTCAGTTCCCTGAGGAGGCTGACCCTTACCTACTGTCTGGAGGGAAGAAGACTTTTCTTCAACCCTTGTGCTCTCTTTTGGGGGAGAGTGGGCCATTCTTCCAGGCTCCATCTCTCCAAAATCTTGGGCTGGGGCTGGGGCTGTGGCCATCACAGCCCCACTAACCTTTACAGGGACACCCAGCATCCTGAGATGGGTTTGGTGTTCAACTTCAGCCCAGGCTGAAATTTCCAGATCATTGCCCATCAGGCAATCTACAGGTAGGGTTGGGGACACTGCCACTCTTTTTGGGCCTGTGACCCCCTCCCAGCTGAGATTGACTATGGCCATGGGGTGATCTGTTCTGACACCATCAATGTTGGTCACCTGGTATTTAAACTCAGGTAGAAGCTGGTGAGGGTAAAGGTGGCAAATCCTATACCACCATCAGTCAGAGGAGTCTGTTGAGGGGTCCCTGTCTAAACTAGGGCCCACCTCTGTTCCTCTTGCAAAAGCACCTAACTTTTTGGGTGCACTACTCCCAACTGGAGGATTACTACTGGTAGTACCAGGAGGGGTGGTAGTAGTTGTGGGAGGAACATTTTCTTTATTGCCAATCCTGGGGCAACTGGGATCAGTTTTCCAGTGCCCAGGCTTTTTACAGACATGGCAATATGGTTTCTTTTCAGGAGAAGGAGTTTGGGACCCACCCCCAGAAGAGGTATTTTGGGGCCCTGTAGGGGACTTATCTTTAGATTTATCCCCACCTTTCTCTTGGGACTTAGTAGAATCTTTCTTCTGGTCACCACCCTGATTTTTAGTTTTTACTCTGGTTCTGACCCATTTGTCTGCCTTCTTTCCCAATTCTTGGGGAGAGGTCAGATCAGAGTCCACCAGATACTGGTGCAAAAGCTGGTTTTGACAATTATTAAGGATCTGCTCCCTCATAATCAAATTGTACAATCCTAAAAAGTCCTGCACTTTGTTGCCATGTATCCAACCTTCCAGAGCCTTAGTAGCACAATCTACAAAGTCTACCCAGTCTTGAGTCTGTGCTTTTGGGTATCTCTGAACTTCAACCTGTACTGTTCAGTGGTTAGGCCAAACCCATCAATAAGAGCACTCTTCAAGACCTTGTAATTATCAGCATCCTCCTCTCTAACAGTGAGGAGCTTATCTCTACCTTTGTCAGCAAAGGAGAGCCACAAGATTGCTGCCCACTGCTCCTGAGGGACCTTCTGTACTTTACAGGCCCTCTCTAGAGCAGTCATCCACTTGTGGATGTCATCCCCACTCTGGTAGGGAGGGACAATCTTGCTCAGGTTCCTATGGTCATAGGACCTTTCCCTATCTCTAGGGACATGGCTGCCACCATGGGACTCTAGTCCCAACTTTCTTTTCTCTCTAAGGAGATCTAGGGACTCCCTGTCTAAGGCTACTTGCTTCCTTCTGAGTTCAAGCTGAGCTTCCTCATACTGAATCAGCCTTGTTCTCCTCTCATGAGAGGATTCCCTCCTATGAGATGAGACAGAGCTCCCTATTGAGGTGCCAGAGTGGTTAGAATCCTGAGAAGGAGATCTAGACTTTCTGGGCACACTCATAATCCTTCCTGGGGGGACAAAGAGGGCATCATCCTGATCATCCTCTTCATCTTCCACAGGAGGGATTGGGTTATCCAGGTCAGGGTCATTGTCACCCTCCTGGCCAGTTTCAGAGGGGGGACTGGGGGTATTGCTACCCCTGGTCCCACCCTCATCTTCTGCCCCACCCTCAGCTCCTACCCCTTCAGTCCCCAAGGGCTTACTAAGGTCATAAGCTACCAACAACTCCTTAAGGTGTTGGGTGGTGGGACTTTGGCCTGTCCTTAATTTCCTCAAGTTACATAATGCTCTCAATTCCAAGAATGGGAGGGTATCATACTTGGAGGGGAGAAGCCCAGTGGCTTCTGGTAAGGATTCTCTAGATCCTACCTTTAAAGACATTACTAGTGTGGTGTGGTGTGTGCACTACCTACTCTAGTGTGGCCTACTAAACTCTCTTGAGTTGTAGAAAGGGTGTGCTATCCCTTAACACACAACTCTAAGTTCAGTAGAACTTACTGTATTCTAAGCTTAAATTATATGTACCTTAGGTACCTTTAGTGGTTTTCAGTTGATCAATTCAATTGAGATTATCTGGTAAAACAATAGCAAGCTGGAATCCCACCCGCTGCACACCAATGTGAGAAGTTGGCCTGGCATATGCTGTCCACTAATTATAGTGGGCACCTTGCACCAGTCCAAACAACCCCTTATTGGAGATAGGTTAAAGACAACCTTTATTGAAAGCTATCCTAGTGGTAGCTATGGAGAGCAGCCTTCAGGCTAAGTCTTGAAGGAATGTAAAGCAGCTTGTTTTACCAGTCTATAATCTCTTGAGTGACCAAATGAAAGAGCACCACACCAGGTATATATTCAAAATATATGTATTTATTGCTAAACACACCCCTCTAGTCTCTTTATGAGGCTAGAGCTCGAAGTACACAAGTTATAAGTTATTTAAACACAGTAATAGCACAAATACACGTTTGGGCCCTAGGGGCGTACCAAACCATATACCAAATAAGTGGTATAAGAACCACGACTGAACTAGACACTAGGCCTAGAGCCTCTAGAAGTGCTTGGACCACAAGGAACCACCCAAGGTAGTGACACAGGGGACCCACGGGGGACGCGTGCAGTGTAAATACACAACCGCGATACGCCGTTAACTTCTATGGAGAAAGTCGCGATCAGGAAATTAAAGAAAAGGGACACTTAAAGGAGGACTTGGATCAAACCCTTTGAGAACTAGTACTTTGAAGAGTCTCTACCCATGGGAGCACCGGAGTACTCGTGTTACCTCACCCAGGGAAGCCGGGTGCATAGGTGCCTTTCGGGGTCGGGTTTCGTCGTCGATTTGAATGGCGATCTGCTGCAAAGTGCTGCTGGCGACCAAGTGGAAAGTGTCCGGTTGGATCCAAGAGTGGATCGGAGATCTGAAGAACCTGAAAGCAGAGGGGACAGAGTCTGGGTCACTAGCCAGTGACCAGGATGGCGATGAGCGGATGCCCACCGATGTCGAGTGCTTCAGGTGCGTTGACGGTCGTGTTGACTCTTCAGCCACGAGGTCCAGGAGGCGTTGTCGGCAACCAGGAGCAGGATTCTGGCTGGTACACGATGTCTGTCGAGTGCTGAGGTATCGGCGACCGGATTGGACCCAACAAGCCTTGGCAACGGCAAGTCTCGGTGAAGATGAAGATCGTCGATGGTGCAGACCAGCAAGGTCTGGTGAACTCACCCAGCGAGGGTAAGTGAGGGCAGGCCTGGAGCAACCAGGATTCCGAAGAAGAAAAAGATTGGCCTTCGTGAAGGGCTACTAGCCAATGGGCTAGCGACCGCGAAGGAGCCTCGAGACGTCGCACGTGGATCTGGCTCACAGGACACTCGTGGAGTGGAGGCCAGTGATCTTCAGTGCAGTTGGTGCTGGAGGCTGGGGATACTCGGAGCCCAAAGCACGACTTCATGGGAGACCCAGAAGAGGATGCACTTGCAAATGTGCTCGGTGTCCAGGGGTCATGGTCTCACGTTACCCACGATAGCTATGGGCCTCAGCTTTGCTGGGGACTCAGGGTAGCCTCGGGGAAGTCTGAGAATCTACCTCTGGTGATGCGAAGACTTCGGCGTCCGACGGGAGCTTCAGAAATGCAGACCGGACAGATGCGTCTTTGGTGCCTGCCAAGCAGGGGAGTCACTCCTTGACCCCAAGGGAGATTCTTCTGTCCTCTAGTCTTGAGTAGAGCATCGAAGGTCCAGGATTCTGTTTCAGAGTTTCGTCCAGGGATAATCTAAAGTCCTAAGGACTGGGTTCCTATACTTATACCAAGTTTAGGGGTAGGACTACTCTGTGGCCCCACCTATGGGTGGGTCAGGGCAGAGGGGTGGCTACACCCCTTTCCCTTTGTCCAGTTCACGCCAAAGCAGGGGCTGCAAGCCCCTGATCCGGTTTGAACTGGGGTATGCACAAGGACACCAAATGTGCCCCCATTGCAGGACTTCAAAGCACCCGAAAGTGCTCCCGCCCAGCCCCAATACACATTATCCTGTCTGGGGAGGTGGTCACACCTCCCTGGGACAGGAAACCTATTGTCCAGGCCTCCCCTGCCGGAGTTTCGTCCAGCAGCAGGAGGCCAGACTCGTGTCTGTGGCAGCAGCATCCATTTTGTGATGCCAGGGCTTTAGAAAGAAGTTACCGGGCTAGCCAGAGTTAACATGTCTTTCCCCCTAGAAGGGTGGAATGCTACCCCCGCCGCCAGAATTGGTGGGGGGGGGGTAGTATTCCAAGATGTTTGACACCAAACACGACATGTTTAGGTGCGGCCATTCCAAAGTTAGCATTTAACGCAAGGTTATAATGCGCTTAAGAGTATATGGTCAGGCTGCACTACAAACCGCATCAGAGAAGGGTCTCCGAACGCTGCAGAGGGGCCCTGCTCATGCAGGGGCACCCTCTCACATAGGAACCATGCACTCTGCCTTCAGGATTGATAAGGCCTGCCATAGGAGTGACTTATAGGTTTATATGTGTGTATGTATTTAGTGATATAGGTAACCTATATCACAGTAAGGGGTGCATGCACCACCTTACCCAGGCTGCTGTAGCAGACCTGTGGTGTCAGTTTGGATGGTCTTCCAGGGGTGGCATAATACATGCTGCAGCCCCTGGTAGGCCTCTGAGGTACCTATGCCCTTGGTACATAGTATACCATATACTAGGGACTTATAAGGGCACTCCAGATTCCAATCAGTGATGTGCCTAAGGCACATGGAAACCATTTTACAGAGAAAGCAGATAGACTGGGGCCCTGAATAGCAGGATCCCAGTCCAACTAAGTCATAAACCAGCAAAACACCATAAAAAAAAATGGGGGCAACCATATAGTCAGATTCCACCTTCCTACAACGGGCTGCACTGTATAGGGATACCAGCCGAGGCACCAGCTCTCCTGCATATATCACGTAAAACTCTGCCAGCAATCAGTCAGTGCCAGGGGTCTTATTGTGTGCCATGTGCTTAATGGCTGCCCGTATTTCCTGTATGGTAATATCCACCCCCAGCTCTTCTGTCTCATCTGGCTCTAAGCTAGGCAACTGTACCCCCATCAAGTATTCCCAGGCTGCGGTTCTATTGCAGTCAGCTGGGCTGTGGTACAGTCCAGCATAATATTGCGCGAAGATGTCATTGATTGTCTCTTGGGCAAATCATCTATTGCCTGCACAGTTGTCCAGTTCCACTATCGGGGAGCTCTTATTGGTGGGATTAGCTAGCCATGCCAGGAGCGACCCAGGTTTGTCCCTCTCCGCATGTGTTTGGTCCAAATACTGTTTTTAGTCAAAACTTCTGAGGCGTTCTGTCTGTCGCGCTACTTCCTCCCTAGCTTCCTGAACCCCTGATTGAAACTCTGGATTTTCTGGGTGTTTCTTCTCTAACTCTCTGAGGGCCTGTTCCACGCCCTCGACCTCCAAGAGCAGTGTGCGCCAGATCCCGGTACTCTCTGCTATGCAATGGCCCCGTAGGACCACCTTAAAGGCATCCTACTCTGCCATTGGAGAGGAGGCTCTTACTCAGCTCTGATGAGCGCCGCAATCTTGTGAGAGCCACATTGTTCTCCGCGGCCGTACCCATGGATACAATTTGAAGAAGAGTCGGCTCTTTTTACACGTTGGACGCTTGGAGGACGTTGCATCACTGAACAGAGGGAGCTTATCAAGGCTCTTCTTCAAATTGTATCCATGGGTGGATAGCAGGAGGACACCACTTATGTGTCGAAACCAATTTACTGCTCCACCGCAGGAGGGAAATACATATGCTCTTGCTTACTTTCTTTTGAATCTTACGAGGTCTACCGCTGGAACTTCGCAGCTTTTGGACTAATACACAGACTGTGTTGAAATATCTCAACACTGCATCTCCCATTTGTTTTGGAGATATCTTCCTGGATCGCCTTTCAGACCAGCGACCGTTACTTTGACCATCTAGCCTTGAAAAAGTCACCTTCGTGACAAAACACGTGTCGGCTGTTGCTTGTACCATCTGAGAGAAATACATAAACATCATCTGAACAACATTGGAGTTTGTAGTGTGGAACATTTCTTTGTCTTATACGGACTGCATCACAAATATGTGTATTTGACTGCTTTTAGATTGTTTACAGGAGTGCGTTGGTCTCTATGCAGAAGATGGTAATCCTGCTGTGACATTGAGAATCCTCATGCATAATGAATGAGGCTACTTTTCGGAGAAAACCACAGGACAGTCATGTAGCACCTAACTAGGTAAAAGGTTAGCGCCAAAACCCGTTATGTAGAACATTGGTAGGACAGATGTAGGCAAAAGGTTGTGTAACAACCTAGGCATATATTCGGGTACATTGGGGTTCATAACAAGGACATTCTTCTTGGTTTTTCTGATTTGTTGGTAGTAATGTCTTAGGGCCACTCTGAATGTGTTTTTTCCAGTTGTATTCTGACTGGTTCTCTTTTTTCATTCCAGTTGTTTTCAGTAGTGCTTGGTTGATCAGTTCTGTGTACCAGTTGCTAGTTAGGTTTCTGGTGGGGTTGAGTCAGTTCTGGCATTGGGTGTATGACTACATAGTAGTTAGAGATATTGATCTGGAAGTGGACAATGGCATGGTTGGTCCAGGTGACAGATGTGGCTGTGGTGACCATGATGCTGGTGAAGATGCAGTTGAGGGAGTGTGTGGCAGTGTGGAAGGGTCTGGTGACATGTTGTCAGTCTGAGGTTCTTTAGGCTTTCAAGCAGTGCAGCTGAGTAAGGGTCGGTTGGGTTTTCCAGGTAGAAGTTGAGCCCCCTTGGAGGATGTATGCTTCGGAATGGATGGTGAGGGGGACGACAAAATCTGTAATCCTGTTGGTGAAGTTTGCTTGTGGTCCAGATGGTCGGTAGACTAGGGTTCCATTCTGGATGTAGTTTGCTGAAATTCATATCTTGAAGTGCAGATACACCATGAAGGGGGCGTTGTTCTCTGCGGCTGTGGTGCAGCTGATAATTTTCTTGAAGATTATTGTGATTCTTCCTCTGGGTTTGTGTGGGCGGTCTTGTAGTGAGATTTTGAATCCTGCCGGAATGGTCATGATGATGTCTGGTGCTGATGTGGGTGTCAGCCATGTCTCCGTGAGGAAGAGGCAGTCTGGGGCCTATGTTGTCCTGTAGGTCCCAGATGGCAGTGCGGACAGGAGAAAGCTCCTTCTGTGTTGTGCGTCGAGGCATCAGTGTGAAGATTTGCATCTGGGATTGAGAGACTGGATGAATGCTGCTGTATTCTGCAAGGGAGCATGGTTTGTGGCTCTGGGATCATCCAGGTGCAGACTGGATAGCCTTTAACACACCTTTTACATGACAGTGGCGCACCCGCTGCACATCTGCATTGAGGTCACTATTAAGTAGGTCCTGGGAGGGGGAAGAGCACAGGGGGTGGTGGGAAGGGCTCAGCAGGAGTAGGGGAGGGTACAAAGAGGAAAGAGGCACAAGAGGATGGAACAAAAACTAACCAAGTTGGCACAAAAGGTAACGAGCCAAAATAAGAGGCACAAAGAAATGACACAGGAGGCAGTAAGAAGTGTTAAAAGTGCGAGGAGTGACAGAGATGGCACTAGAGGTGCAAGAAAACATTCGTAGAGGTACAGATTGCACAAATAATGCTGACGATATGGCACAGAAATGAAAACAAGAATCAGCGAGAGGCACTAAAGGTGCAAGAGATGACAGAGAGAAGGCACTGGAAATGTGAGAGAGCAAAATATATGTTGAGAGACCAGATATGTGGGGGAGAGTGAAGAGATGAGCAAAAGAATGAGGCGGGTGCCTGAGGTACAGGAACTGGGTTTGAATGGACCATGACCATTTGAAGGAATGGCTACAGGTAAGTACAAGAGTGCCGGGCCTATGCACCTGCTTAATGGCTGGTCTGTGCTGCGGCCACCATTAGGTAGGTCCTGGAAGGGGGGAGGAGTGCAGGGGCAAGTGACCAGGGCTTAGCGGGAGGGCAGGAAGGAACAGGTAAGGAGTGGGGCGAGGGGGTGCAGGAGGTGGGAAAGGAGCATTGGTAGGGCACAAAGAGAAATGGAAAAAGAGGCACAAAGACATGGCACAAAAAATAACCAAGACAGAACAAAAGGCAAAACAGAAAAGAGGCACAAAGATATGGCACAAGACGTGGTAAGAGGCACTAAAGGAAAGATGGCACTAGAGGTACGAGAAAGAGGCAGGAATGGTACAGATGGCAAAACAAACTGAAGAGATGGCAGTGAGAGGCACTAAAGTTGCGAGAGATGATGTAGATATGGCACTGGAGATGCGAGAAAGAGGAACAATGAGATATAGGGATAAAGAGCAGGAGTGTGAGGTCGACCTTAAGAATGAGGCAGGTACCTTGAGGTGTGGAAGAGGAGTGTGAGATTGCCTTGACCAGTTGGAGGACTGATCACAGCTAAGTAAGTAAGTCCGTATTTTTTATATAGCTCAGCTACTCACCCTTACGGGTCTCAAGGCGCTGGGGGCCGTCGTGGAAATTAAGTGAGCTATTGCCCAGAGTCACATGGTGCTGAGCTAAGCTGCCGCCGGAGCCGGGGATCGAACTGTGAACCCTGTGCTCCGAAGTCAGCTGCCCTGGCCGCTGCACCACACCTCTCCATGAGCGGTGTCCAGGGGAGCTAACTTTTTCACCCAACGAAGATGCCTACCTTCAGACGTAGTCGCTTTTTTGAAGCTTGTATTCTTTCAGTGGGGTGAGGCTGTAGCTGAAAAGGGCTCCACGAGACCAAATAACTTCTCCGCAAGGTCGTCCTGAATCAGATTTGCTGCTGTGGAAAAGCTCTAAGTCTGAGCAAAGTGGAGCTTTGGCCTAGAGATAGTGCACCTTCATCAGAATGGCTTGGTAAGTTGGTCCCAGTCCTCCGAAGTCTTGAAGTCCATAACATTTCTAAGTCCCAGGTTACAGGAAAAGTTAGGAGTACACTTTGACACCAGTCAAGGGTCCACGACCTTGGCAACAGCACTTGGGGGCAAGACTCACTTCAGTTGAGGCCAGCAGCAGGGTGTATGATCGGTCCAGTTGGAACTGGTCAGCTGGACAGTTATGGAAAAGGCCTGTTTTGATGCATCGTGTCCCTGTAGCTTGAATAGAAGGTCTGCCTTATGACCATTGAAGTCCACGACTTTGTTCTGAGTACAAGAGGGAGAGCAGAGCCAGTCTTCAAGGCTCTTCTCAGGTCACAGACAGCAGGTCCAGTCCTTTTCTGTTCTTCAACAGGTCCAGAAAGTGTTTTGAGAAGGGTACTGTAGGTGCCACCTTTATGCGTGGTACCAATCTATGTTTGGGGGGCAACTTCCAGCCATTCCCTAACCAATGGGGTAAAAGTTACTAGGGATAACCTTACTCACTTTTGAAACACTTCCTGTGTGTCCCACAGTGCCCATCCGGGCCGGACTGGGAACAGAAACCGGCCCTGGCAAACTGCTCAGCCGCCCCCCCCCCCCCCCTGGGGTGAGGGGAGTGCAGCCGAGCAGTTTGCGAGGGCCGGTTTCGGATGATTTTGTTACTGGGGGCCGATATTGCCGACCCCCGGTAACAAAAACAGCCCCCAGGGACACAAAACCGGCCCCCACCCTAGCGGCCTACTGGGGAAACGCCCAGTGCCTGCTATTGCCAGTCCGGCCCTGGTGCCCATCTCTACCTAAAACCAAGATGGCTGGGCCTTTCTCTCTCTGTACAGAGCCCCTGTGGCCACCCTAGAGGTGTGGCCAGGGAAATGAGCACATCTCCTTCTGTGGTAACTCAAAACTGTTTCTGTGGGCAGCTCCTCTCCCATTGAAATTGGTGCCTGGTCGACTAGAGGGCCAAAGGAAGGGCAGGCCAAGGTGTTAGTTACGTCTGCCTATGACAAGGTAGGACCCTTTGGAGGTAATTAAGTTCATGGGAACAGGTAAGATGGTCAGCCTACCAGAGGAAAAAAACACCTCTCCACACCCAATGCCTTTGTTTCAGCTCTGGGAGCAAGTTCATGTAGGAAACTGGGTTTTTGTTGCAGTAGTCCCCCCTCCCCCCCCCACACTTTTTGCCCGGTATTTGATGCAACTTTGACTGAAGTGCACTGGGTTCCTGCCAACCAGGTCCCCACTGTCCGTGTTCTTTCCCAAAAACAAGATAACTGTTTACTTCATCCCCAAGTGACCAGGCCTTTAGCATCTCTGTTAGTCCTTAGTGAGTGATACCTCTGGTTTCTAGGGCATAGGTACTAAAGAGAGTCCCTAAGAGCTGCAGCATATCTTGTGCCACTCTAAGGGACCCACAACCAAACTCTCATAGACTGCCACTGCAGGCTGCATGACAAAGTGCTCTAAAAAGTGAAAACATGACATAGCATACACTTGTGTCTCCTAACACTGCATGTAATATTTAGGTCAACCCTTCAGCAGGCCTTACAGTCCTTAGGCAAGGTGCATTATATTACATGTGAGTACATATCTGCATGAGCAGATATGCCCCTGTGCTGGTCAGTTCCATTGCTGCCAGTTCAAGTGATCAGGAAAGCCATTTTAAAATGTGTACTGGACACTGGCAAAAACAAGTTCCCCAGGTACATGAGGGCTTCACTGAAAATTGGGATGTTTGGTATCAAACATCTCATATTAACCCCTTCGCTGCTAGGCCTTTTCCCCCCCTGTGCTAAGCCTTTTTTTGGCTATTTGGGGTAGTGCGCGCTTAGGCCCCTGTAACTTTTTGACCACATAAGGTATCCACACCAAATTTGCGTCCTTTTTTACTAACATCATGGGGATTGTAAAGGTAGCCAGGGTTTGTGGATTCCCCTGGAGGGGACCCAGAAATTAGCCAAAAATACAGCAAAATTTTGTTTTTGGGGGGAAAAATGCGAAAAAAGGGCTACAGATGAAAGCGTCTTGTTTTTTCCCTGCAAATGGCATCAAAAAAGGGGTTGTGGTGCTGAAATCACCATCTTCCCAGCTTTCAGGGACAAGCAGACTTTTGTCAGAAAACCAACGTTTTTTTACACAGTTTTGGCATTTTTCTGGGACATAGCCTATTTTTGCTATTTTTTGTGCTTTCAACCTCCTTCCAGTTAATGGTAGAAATGGGTATGAAACCAATAATGGATCCTGAAAAACCATACATTTCTGAAAATTAGACAAAATTCTGAATTCAGCAAGGGGTCATTTGTGTAGATCCTTAAAGTTTTCCTTATAGAAACTAACAGTTAAATGAAGGAAAAATTGAAAATTAGTTGAAAAAAACAGCCATTTGCCGTTTTGAGGCAACATCAACATTGCCTATCAAAAAATGTTTTGGGCCCTTGCCTGTTGCGGTTACTTGGGCCTCCCACACAAGTGAGGCACCATTTTTATCGGGAGACCTGGGGGAACGCTGGGTGGTAGGAAATTTGTGTGAGCCCGGTGATGCCACACTTTCCCACACAAAAATGTGTGAAAAAAGTGATTTTTTTCAGCTAAAATTGAGGTTTGCAGGGGATTCTGGGTAAGGAAACGTTGGGGAATCCACGCAAGCCATACCTCCCTGGAAGCCCCCGGGAGTCTACTTTTCAGAAATGTGTGGGTTTGGTAGGTTTCCCTAGATGGCCGCCGAGCACGGGGCCAAAAACCCAGGTGACCCCCTTGCAAAACCAGGTGGTTTTGAGATAGGCAATTTTGATGTCGCCTCACTACGTTTTGGGCCCTTGCCTGTCGCGGGTACTTGGGCCACCCACACAAGTGAGGCACCATTTTTATCGGGAGACCTGGGGGAACGCTGGGTGGTAGGAAATTTGTGTGAGCCCAGTGATGCCACACTTTCCCACACAAAAAATTCTGAAAAAAGTGATTTTTTCAGCTAAAATTGAGGTTTGCAGGGGATTCAGGGTAAGGAAACGTTGGGGGATCCACGCAAGCCATACCTCCCTGGAAGCCCCCGGGAGTCTACTTTTCAGAAATGTGTGGGTTTGGTAGGTTTCCCTAGATGGCCGCCGAGCACGGGGCCAAAAACCCAGGTGACCCCCTTGCAAAACCAGGTGGTTTTGAGATAGGCAATTTTGATGTCGCCTCACTACGTTTTGGGCCCTTGCCTGTCGCGGGTACTTGGGCCTCCCACACAAGTGAGGCACCATTTTTATAGGGAGACCTGGGGGAACACTGGGTGGTAGGAAATTTGTGTGAGCCCGGTGATGCCACACTTTCCCACACAAAAATTTCTGAAAAAAGTGATTTTTGAGCTAAATTTGAGGTTTGCAGGGGATTCTGGGTAAGGAAACGTTGGGGGATCCACGCAAGCCATACCTCCCTGGAAGCCCCCGGGTGTCTACTTTTCAGAAATGTGTGGGTTTGGTAGGTTTCCCTAGATGTCCGCCGAGCACAGGGCCAAAAACCCAGGTGACCCCCTTGCAAAACCAGGTCGGTTTGTGAAAGGCCATTTTGAAGTCGCCTCAATACGTTGTTGGCCCCTGCCTGTCGCGGGTACTTGGGCCTCCCACCCGAGTGAGGCACCATTTTTATCGGGAGACCTGGGGGACGCTGGGTGGTAGGAAATTTGTGTCAGCCCGGTGATGCCACAACTTTACCACACAAAATGTGTGTAAAAGGGATTTTTTCAGCAAAATGTCAGGTTTGCAGGGGATTCTGGGTAAGAAAACTTTGGGGGATTCACGCAAGCCATACCTCCCTGGATTCCCCCGGGTGTCTACTTTTCAGAAATGTGTGGGTTTGCTAGGTTTTCCTAGGTGGCCGCCGAGCCCCGGGCCAAAACGTCATGGGACCCCCCTTGCAAAACCAGGTCGTTTTGTGATAGGCCATTTTGAGGTCGCCTCAATACGTTGTGGGGCCTTGCCTGTCGCGGGTACTTGGGCCTCCCACACAAGTGAGGCACCATTTTTATCGGGAGACCTGGGGGAACGCTGGGTGGTAGGAAATTTGTGTGAGCCCGGTGATGCCACACTTTCCAACACAAAAATTTCTGAAAAGTGATTTTTTTCAGCTAAAATTGAGGTTTGCAGGGGATTCTGGGTAAGGAAACGTTGGGGGATCCACGCAAGCCATACCTCCCTGGAAGCCCCCGGGTGTCTACTTTTCAGAAATGTGTGGGTTTGGTAGGTTTCCCTAGATGGCCGCCGAGCACGGGGCCAAAAACCCAGGTGACCCCCTTGCAAAACCAGGTGGTTTTGAGATAGGCAATTTTGATGTCGCCTCACTACGTTTTGGGCCCTTGCCTGTCGCGGGTACTTGGGCCACCCACACAAGTGAGGCACCATTTTTATCGGGAGACCTGGGGGAACGCTGGGTGGTAGGAAATTTGTGTGAGCCCAGTGATGCCACACTTTCCCACACAAAAAATTCTGAAAAAAGTGATTTTTTCAGCTAAAATTGAGGTTTGCAGGGGATTCAGGGTAAGGAAACGTTGGGGGATCCACGCAAGCCATACCTCCCTGGAAGCCCCCGGGAGTCTACTTTTCAGAAATGTGTGGGTTTGGTAGGTTTCCCTAGATGGCCGCCGAGCACGGGGCCAAAAACCCAGGTGACCCCCTTGCAAAACCAGGTGGTTTTGAGATAGGCAATTTTGATGTCGCCTCACTACGTTTTGGGCCCTTGCCTGTCGCGGGTACTTGGGCCTCCCACACAAGTGAGGCACCATTTTTATAGGGAGACCTGGGGGAACACTGGGTGGTAGGAAATTTGTGTGAGCCCGGTGATGCCACACTTTCCCACACAAAAATTTCTGAAAAAAGTGATTTTTTGAGCTAAATTTGAGGTTTGCAGGGGATTCTGGGTAAGGAAACGTTGGGGGATCCACGCAAGCCATACCTCCCTGGAAGCCCCCGGGTGTCTACTTTTCAGAAATGTGTGGGTTTGGTAGGTTTCCCTAGATGTCCGCCGAGCACAGGGCCAAAAACCCAGGTGACCCCCCTTGCAAAACCAGGTCGGTTTGTGAAAGGCCATTTTGAAGTCGCCTCAATACGTTGTTGGCCCCTGCCTGTCGCGGGTACTTGGGCCTCCCACCCGAGTGAGGCACCATTTTTATCGGGAGACCTGGGGGGACGCTGGGTGGTAGGAAATTTGTGTCAGCCCGGTGATGCCACAACTTTACCACACAAAATGTGTGTAAAAAGGGATTTTTTCAGCAAAATGTCAGGTTTGCAGGGGATTCTGGGTAAGAAAACTTTGGGGGATTCACGCAAGCCATACCTCCCTGGATTCCCCCGGGTGTCTACTTTTCAGAAATGTGTGGGTTTGCTAGGTTTCCCTAGGTGGCCGCCGAGCCCCGGGCCAAAACGTCATGGGACCCCCCTTGCAAAACCAGGTCGTTTTGTGATAGGCCATTTTGAGGTCGCCTCAATACGTTGTGGGGCCTTGCCTGTCGCGGGTACTTGGGCCTCCCACACAAGTGAGGCACCATTTTTATCGGGAGACCTGGGGGAACGCTGGGTTGTAGGAAATTTGTGTGAGGCCAGTGATGCCACACTTTCCCACACAAAAATTTCTGAAAAGTGATTTTTTTCAGCTAAAATTGAGGTTTGCAGGGGATTCTGGGTAAGGAAACGTTGGGGGATCCACGCAAGCCATACCTCCCTGGAAGCCCCCGGGTGTCTACTTTTCAGAAATGTGTGGGTTTGGTAGGTTTCCCTAGGTGGCCGCCGAGCCCCGGGCCAAAAACCCAGGTGACCCCCCTTGCAAAACCAGGTCATTTTGAGATAATGTGTTGTTTATTTCTGCAGCGTGAAAATTTTGGCACAATATTGCAAGGAAAATGTGACAGACATTTTGAGGTTTGCAGGACATTGTGGGTACCATAACTTGTTGGGATCCACAAGAGAGATATCACCATGTACTCCCATGGGTGTTTCGTTTACGACAATATCTACAGTTGGTAGGTTATTCTTAGACGGAATGTACACCTTGGCAGACAGACTAAAAAGACAAAGATTACTGCACAGCCATCTATTCCTCAAGCACACACACATACTGGTTGGATTTGGCACGAGGGCAAGTGATGGTTCAGTATATACAATTTTATTAACAAGAGATTTCACAAAAATGAAATGCACTGTCAATAATTGAAAGGACAAAAAACTGAACCAGTGACTCGCAGCTCGTGAGCTGTAAAGCCACGTCAAGGCCCCAACCGCTTTACAGGCCATTCACACACCTTTCATACGTGATACACACAAGACCATTCACACCACCAGGCACGAAACAAACACATTACAACATTCACAAAAAGGGACAAGGTACACCCTGCTTGAGAAAGACAAAAAAAATATTACTGCACAGCCATCTAATCCTCAAGCGCCTCTCTCTCTCTCTCTCTCTCTCTCTCTCTCTCTCTCTCTCTCTCTCTCTCTCTCTCTCTCTCTCTCTCTGTCTCTATCTCTATCTCTCTGTCTCTATCTCTCACTCTCTCTCTCTCTCTCTCTCTCTCTCTCTCTCTCTGTCTCTTTCTCTCTCTCTCTCTCTCTCTCTCTCTCTGTCTCTGTCTCTGTCTCTGTCTCTCTCTCTCTCTCTCTCTCTCTCTCTCTATATATATATATATATATATATATATATTCACTGAAAAAAACATATGTTTTAGGGACAGTTATAGTTACTTGGACATTGCACTCGTACAAAACCCGTGAAATTCCCCGTTATAGTTAGTTCAGCTAACTATAACTCGCGCCCCGCAATGCACTGCTGATGACGTCACATATTACATCACTCATGACATGGTCAGTGACATCACTGATGACATCACTGATGACATCTCAAATGATATCACTGATGACATCATCCAGTGACTGTGTGTTTCTGTAAAGTTTAAATATTTTTAAAATATATAGGAAAAGACGTATTGAAGAATGAGTGGGTGTCTAAGTGTCTGTATGGATGATTTAGTAGGTGCGTAACTGACTCTATAAGTGAGTGATTTAACGTATCTTACTGAATGCATGGGTTAGTGACTAAACTGGGTGTATGTCTGTATCCGTCTGTCTGTTGCTGTGTAAGTGGCTGCATGTGTTTGTGAATAGCTAAATGATTTTCTATATGAGTTATTGAATGCTTGTCTGAGTATCTGTATGGGTGCCTGAGTGTTTGTGTGGGAGGGGTGTGTGCAACTCTGTGCATAGATGTGTGAGTGGGTGATTCACTGGGTGGATGGTTTCAAGAGTGCATCTGTGATAGACTGTATGGGTGGGTAAGTGTGTGTAAGAGTGTGTTAGTGAGTGAATGTATGTCCCAGTGGTACATGTGTGAGTAACTACATATGTGAAAGGCAGTATATATGTGTGTTGGAGTATATAAATAGCTATAAGCAAGAGTGAGTGATTGTGATAGTGGCTGTATGGATGATTGTGTGCTTGTATCAGTGATTGTATAAGAGCGTAACAATGTGCTACTATTTGTATGAGTAAGTGAGCTGGTGTGTGTGTATAACTGTATAGGTGAGTAAATGGCAGTGTGTTTAATTATTTGCATGACTGACTAGGTGTGTGAGTATCTCTATGGATGAGTGGCGTTGTTTGAGTGTCTATATAGGAGTAAGAGTGCATATGATAGTCCTGTACTGAGTGACCGTAAGTATGAGTGACTGTACGGGTGAGTGAGTGGATGTGTGTGTGTAGACCTAAGAATCAGTGAGTGGGTATGTAGTTATTGGTGTTGGAGTGTCTATGGTTTTGCGAATGGCAGTCTGTAATTTAGAGTGGGTGTATCAAAGATTATATTAGGGTGTGAGGAGGTGCATCAGATTATCACGTGGATGATGTCATCAGTGATGTCATTTGAGATGTCATCAGTGATGTCATCAGTGATGTCACTGACCATGTCATGAGTGATGTAATATGTGACGTCATCAGCAGTGCATTGCGGGGCGCGAGTTATAGTTAGCTGAACTAACTATAACGGGGGAATTTCACGGGTTTTGTACGAGTGCAATGTCCAAGTAACTATAACTGTCCCTAAAACCTATGGTTTTTTCAGTGAATTTCAAAGGTTTTTTAAATGCTAATTTGTAACTATAACTTGTCTGAAACCTATGGTTTTTTCAGTGAATTTCAAAGGTTTTTTAAATGCTAATTTGTAACTATAACGTGTCTGAAACCTATGGTTTTTTCAGTGAATTTCAAAGGTTTTTTAAATGCTAATTTCTAACTATAACGTGCCTGAAACCTACGGTTTTTTCAGTGAATTTCAAAGGTTTTGTAAATGACAATTTTTAAATGTATTAATTGTTATATTAATTTTTTTCATACTGATTTACTACATTTTTAGAAACAATTTTTTTTTACATATTTTATTTGTCAAATTACATTGTAATTACATTATACATTACATTACAAAAAATACTTTCTCAGAATGAATTACTTTAGTTTAAATACTTTGCAGATAGGCAATAGACTTTTAAGTACAGTAGTTACAGTTGTTGCAATGGGCAACACATTTTCAAACACAATGCAACATTCAGCTCAATGTGAATTTCTAGTTAAATGCAATTAGTTACTTTATGGATTACTTTTGTAACCACAGGACTGGATCCTAGATTCAGTCCTGGTACATCTCCTGTAAACAGTTGAGTAAAAGCGTTTTGGTTACAGTCGTGATTTTTAAGGAATATTATTGTATTTTAAAAGTTGACACTTTGAAACTTTTTCTCATAGAATCACCAATGTTATCCTATGGAAGGAAATTCACTTAGCAGGTAAAAACTGTTATCGTTACTTTTTCTTACTCAGTGTTGGATCCTGGATCCAGCACTGGTGCATCTCCTGTAAACAGTTGAAAGAATGCGTTTAAGTCATACAGGCGATTTTTAAGGAATATTTGTAGTTTGTGAAAATCAACACTTTGAAACTTTTTTGCTGAAAACCAGTCAATGTTAGCCTATGAAGGAAATTCAAGTTACCGGTAAGTACGGTTAAAATTACTTTGGAGGATCAGTACTGGGCTGAAACATGCAGCACTGAGGTCTCTCCTGATAACAGGTGAGTAAATCGGAATTCGTATTTCGGCTGATTTTAGAGGAATATTTTAAAGTTCCAAAACTCCACACTTAGAAGAATTTCCAAGTGAAACCAGTCAATGTTAGCCTATGGAAGGAAATTCAAGTTACTGGTAAGTACGGTTAAAATTACTTTTCAGGACCAGTACTGGGCTGAAAGATGCAGCACTGAGGTCTCTCCTGATAACAGGTGAGTAAATCAGAATTCGGATTTCGGCTGATTTTAGAGGAATATTTGTATGTTTCAAAAATCAACACTTAGAAGAATTTCCAAGTGAAACCAGTCAATGTTAGCCTATGAAGGAAATTCAAGTTACCGGTAAGTACGGTTAAAATTACTTTTCAGGATCAGTACTGGGCTGAAAGATGCAGCACTGAGGTCTCTCCTGATAACAGGTGAGTAAATCGGAATTCGTATTTCGGCTGATTTTAGAGGAATATTTTAAAGTTCCAAAACTCCACACTTAGAAGAATTTCCAAGTGAAACCAGTCAATGTTAGCCTATGAAGGAAATTCAAGTTACCGGTAAGTACGGTTAAAATTACTTTTCAGGATCAGTACTGGGCTGAAAGATGCAGCACTGAGGTCTCTCCTGATAACAGGTGAGTAAATCGGAATTCGTATTTCGGCTGATTTTAGAGGAATATTTTAAAGTTCCAAAACTCCACACTTTGAAGAATTTCCAAGTGAAACCAGTCAATGTTAGCCTATGAAGGAAATTCAAATTACCGGTAAGTACGGTTAAAATTACTTTTGAGGATCAGTACTGGGCTGAAAGATGCAGCACTGAGGTCTCTCCTGATAACAGGTGAGTAAATCGGAATTCGTATTTCGGCTGATTTTAGAGGAATATTTTAAAGTTCCAAAACTCCACACTTAGAAGAATTTCCAAGTGAAACCAGTCAATGTTAGCCTATGAAGGAAATTCAAGTTACCGGTAAGTACGGTTAAAATTACTTTTCAGGACCAGTACTGGGCTGAAAGATACAGCACTGAGGTCTCTCCTTATAACAGGTGAGTAAATCGGAATTCCTATTTCGGCTGATTTTAGAGGAATATTTGCACAATGGTGAAGGGAGGGGGCGGGGCCTGAGGTGACATCTTTGCAAACGCGCCCCGTGGCGCGTTTTAAGTTGGGGGATTAAGTTCCCTTGAATCCTGAGGGTCCCTAGGGGCCAACTAGACCACCAGGAACCTCCAATATGCGCCAGGGGCTGCGTTGCAGAGACGTGTAGAGAGGCCACACCCCTTTTACACCTCTCTGCAACGCAGCTCTGTGGCGCTTTCTGGATGTACCTGTTGGGCTAGTTGGCCCCCAGGGACCCTCAGGATTGAAGAGGATTTAATTCCCCATCTTAAAACGCTCCACGGGGCCTGTTTGCACACATGTCACCTCAAGCCCCGCCCCTCCCTTCACCACTGTGCAAACGCGCCCCGTGGCGCGTTTTAAGTTGGGGGATTAAGTCCCCTTGAATCCTGAGGGTCCCCGGAGTCCAACTAGCCCACCATATACCTCCAAAAGCGCCATAGAGCTGCGTTGCAGAGAGGTGTAAAAGGGGCGTGGCCTTTGTACACCTCTCTGCAAGGCAGCCGCCTGGCGCATACTGGAGGTTCCTGGTGGGCTAGTTGGCCCCCAGGGACCCCCAGTATTCAAGGGGAATTCGTTCCCCTCTGCAAACGCGCCAGGGGCGCGTTTGCAGAGTGGTGAAGGAAGGGGCGGGGCCTGCGGGCCCGATCGTTTTTTTTTTTTATTTTTATTTTATTTTTTTGGGGAGGGGGGCCGCGTGGCCCCCTCCCGGGCCACTACTTGCCCCGGGGACCCCATCCCCCGGGGCTGGCCCTCTCGTTGGGGACTGTGGGGGTCCCCAATCCCCCCACAGTCCCGCCGGCTCCCCGTGTCCTACGGGAGCCGGCATTGCTACACATGGGGAGCTGCTAAGATGCAGCTCCCCATGTGGAAAGCAATCGGCTTTGGATATTGGAAGAGAGAGCAGGTTTCCTGCTCTCTCTTCCAATATCCAAAGCAGTTTGCAATGACAGGACGGGAGCCGCGAGGCTCCCGTCCTGTCATTGCAAACAGCAGTGTCCCGGGGGTAGGCACCCCGGGACACTGCAGGAGCCGGCCCTGGGGGTGGTGGTCCCCAGGGCCATCAAGGGCTCCAGGAGGGGGGCCGCGCGGCCCCCCTCCCATTCAGTGCACAGCCCCGGGGAGGTGGTGGTCCCCGGGGCTCTGGGGGTCCAAAACGGACCCCCATTGTAATTTTCTTAGTGCCCCGGGGAGGTGGTGGTCCCGGGGCGTGTGGGCGGGCTGGAGCCCCCCACACAGGTTTTTAATAAAAAAAAGAAGCCCCGGGGAGGTGGTGGTCCCGGGGCTGCGGGAGGGCTCAGAGCCCTCCCGCACCATTGTACATAAAGCCCCGGGGGTGGTGGTCCCCGGGCTTGGGGGCCCTTAGAGGCCCCCACACATAAAATTAACCCCCCCCAGCATGCCCCCGGGACTTGGGCCACCCGGGGGCCAATTAACATCGAAGCGCGTGAGACCGCGCTTCGACTTTTTTTTTTTCCGGCAGGATTCGTGCACCCTGAGCGCATCCTGCCGATTTAAAAAAAAAAAAAAAATAAAATTTTTGCCCAGGGGTCCTTGTGGGACCCCTGAGCAAACCTAGGGGTCAGGGTGTTTCTAACCTGCCCCCTTTGTGCGCTTTGCGCACTTGTTTCTGTCCCTCGGTTCTACCGAGGGACAAAATGGCTGCCAACATTTCCTGAATCGGAATGTTGACAGCCAGCTGACAGCCAATTAACATGCAGCTCGTGATCGGGACGGTGCGCGCAGGGTGCGCTCAGGGTGCGCGAATCCTCCGTGCCCATAGATATATATGTACTTTTACTTTTTGATTTTCTCAGCAACTACTGAACGGATTTACACCATTTAACAAAAGGGTTCTTTCTGAACCAAGAACTACCTCTTTGCCAAATTTGGTGTAATTCCGTTCAGCAGTTCGGGCTGTAGCCGTGTCTAAAGTTTCCTATGGGAAAATTGCATGGGGAAAACGCGTTTTGGGACCCCCTTTTTTCTCGGTCCCCGCTTGACGTATCACCCCGAGACTTTCAGGGTAGGAGCGGACCGGAGCGCCCCACGAAGTTTGAAAATTTTGCGAAGATACGTCAACCGGCAAGAGAGTTATTTCAAATAGAATGTCGCGGATTTCCTATGGATAATAGGTTGTAACTATAACTATCTACTGGCGACCGCCAGTAGATAATATATATATATATATACATATATATATATATATATATTCACTGAAAAAACCATAGGTTTCAGACACGTTATAGTTAGAAATTAGCATTTAAAAAACCTTTGAAATTCACTGAAAAAACCAGAGGTTTTAGGGACAGTTATAGTTAGTTGGACATTGCACTCGTACAAAACCCGTGAAATTCCCCCGTTATAGTTAGTTCAGCTAACTATAACTCGCGCCCCGCAATGCACTGCTGATGACGTCACATATTACATCACTCATGACATGGTCAGTGACATCACTGATGACATCACTGATGACATCTCAAATGACATCACTGATGACATCATCCAGTGACTGTGTGTTTCTGTAAAGTTTAAATATTTTTAAAATATATAGGAAAAGACGTATTGAAGAATGAGTGGGTGTGTAAGTGTCTGTATGGATGATTTAGTAGGTGCGTGACTGACTCTATAAGTGAGTGATTTAACGTATCTTACTGAATGCATGGGTTAGTGACTAAACTGGGTGTATGTCTGTATCCGTCTGTCTGTTGCTGTGTAAGTGGCTGCATGTGTTTGTGAATAGCTAAATGATTTTCTATATGAGTTATTGAATGCTTGTCTGAGTATCTGTATGGGTGCCTGAGTGTTTGTGTGGGAGGGGTGTGTGCAACTCTGTGCATAGATGTGTGAGTGGGTGATTCACTGGGTGGATGGTTTCAAGAGTGCATCTGTGATAGACTGTATGGGTGGGTAAGTGTGTAAGAGTGTGTTAGTGAGTGAATGTATGTCCCAGTGGTACATGTGTGAGTAACTACATATGTGAAAGGCAGTATATATGTGTGTTGGAGTATATAAATAGCTATAAGCAAGAGTGAGTGATTGTGATAGTGGCTGTATGGATGATTGTGTGCTTGTATCAGTGATTGTATAAGAGCGTAACAATGTGCTACTATTTGTATGAGTAAGTGAGCTGGTGTGTGTATAACTGTATAGGTGAGTAAATGGCAGTGTGTTTAATTATTTGCATGACTGACTAGGTGTGTGAGTATCTCTATGGATGAGTGGCGGTGTTTGAGTGTCTATATAGGAGTAAGAGTGCATATGATAGTCCTGTACTGAGTGACCGTAAGTATGAGTGACTGTACGGGTGAGTGAGTGGATGTGTGTGTGTAGACCTAAGAATCAGTGAGTGGGTATGTAGTTATTGGTGTTGGAGTGTCTATGGTTTTGCGAATGGCAGTCTGTAATTTAGAGTGGGTGTATCAAAGGTTATATTAGGGTGTGAGGAGGTGCATCAGATTATCACGTGGATGATGTCATCAGTGATGTCATTTGAGATGTCATCAGTGATGTCATCAGTGATGTCACTGACCATGTCATGAGTGATGTAATATGTGACGTCATCAGCAGTGCATTGCGGGCGCGAGTTATAGTTAGCTGAACTAACTATAACGGGGGAATTTCACGGGTTTTGTACGAGTGCAATGTCCAACTAACTATAACTGTCCCTAAAACCTATGGTTTTTTCAGTGAATTTCAAAGGTTTTTTAAATGCTAATTTGTAACTATAACGTGTCTGAAACCTATGGTTTTTTCAGTGAATTTCAAAGGTTTTTTAAATGCTAATTTGTAACTATAACGTGTCTGAAACCTATGGTTTTTTCAGTGAATTTCAAAGGTTTTTTAAATGCTAATTTCTAACTATAACGTGCCTGAAACCTACGTTTTTTTCAGTGAATTTCAAAGGTTTTGTAAATGACAATTTTTAAATGTATTAATTGTTATATTAATTTTTTTCATACTGATTTACTACATTTTTAGAAACAATTTTCTTTTACATATTTTATTTTTTAAATTACATTGTAATTGCATTATACATTACATTACAAAAAATACTTTCTCTTAATGAATTAATTTAGTTTAAATACTTTGCAGATAGGCAATAGACTTTTAAGTACAGTAGTTACAGTTGTTGCAATGGGCAACACATTTTCAAACACAATGCAACATTCAGCTCAATGTGAATTTCTAGTTAAATGCAATTAGTTACTTTATGGATTACTTTTCTAACCACAGGACTGGATCCTAGATTCAGTCCTGGTACATCTCCTGTAAACAGTTGAGTAAAAGCGTTTTGGTTACAGTCGTGATTTTTAAGGAATATTATTGTATTTTAAAAGTTGACACTTAGAAACTTTTTCTCATAGAATCACCAATGTTATCCTATGGAAGGAAATTCACTTAGCAGGTAAAAACTGTTATCGTTACTTTTTCTTACTCAGTGTTGGATCCTGGATCCAGCACTGGTGCATTTCCTGTAAACAGTTGAAAGAATGCGTTTAAGTCATACAGGCGATTTTTAAGGAATATTTGTAGTTAGTGAAAATCAACACTTTGAAACTTTTTTGCTGAAAACCAGTCAATGTTAGCCTATGAAGTAAATTCAAGTTACCGGTAAGTACGGTTAAAATTACTTTTGAGGATCAGTACTGGGCTGAAACATGCAGCACTGAGGTCTCTCCTGATAACAGGTGAGTAAATCAGAATTCGGATTTCGGCTGATTTTAGAGGAATATTTGTAATGTTTCAAAAATCAACACTTAGAAGAATTTCCAAGTGAAACCAGTCAATGTTAGCCTACGAAGGAAATTCAAGTTACCGGTAAGTACGGTTAAAATTACTTTTCAGGATCAGTACTGGGCTGAAAGATGCAGCACTGAGGTCTCTCCTGATAACAGGTGAGTAAATCGGAATTCGTATTTCGGTTGATTTTAGAGGAATATTTTAAAGTTCCAAAACTCCACACTTAGAAGAATTTCCAAGTGAAACCAGTCAATGTTAGCCTATGAAGGAAATTCAAGTTACCGGTAAGTACGGTTAAAATTACTTTTCAGGACCAGTACTGGGCTGAAAGATGCAGCACTGAGGTCTCTCCTGATAACAGGTGAGTAAATCGGAATTTGTATTTCGGCTGATTTTAGAGGAATATTTTAAAGTTCCAAAACGCCACACTTAGAAGAATTTCCAAGTGAAACCAATCAATGTTAGCCTATGGAAGGAAATTCAAGTTACTGGTAAGTACGGTTAAAATTACTTTTCAGGACCAGTACTGGGCTGAAAGATACAGCACTGAGGTCTCTCCTTTATAACAGGTGAGTAAATCGGAATTCCTATTTCGGCTGATTTTAGAGGAATATTTGCACAATGGTGAAGGGAGGGGCGGGGCCTGAGGTGACATCTTTGCAAACGCGCCCCGTGGCGCGTTTTAAGTTGGGGGATTAAGTCCCCTTGAATCCTGAGGGTCCCTAGGGGCCAACTAGACCACCAGGAACCTCCAATATGCGCCAGGGGCTGCGTTGCAGAGACGTGTAGAGAGGCCACACCCCTTTTTACACCTCTCTGCAACGCAGCTCTGTGGCGCATTCTGGATGTACCTGTTGGGCTAGTTGGCCCCAGGGACCCTCAGGATTGAAGGGGATTTAATTCCCCATCTTAAAACGCGCCACGGGGCCTGTTTGCACACATGTCACCTGAAGCCCCGCCCCTCCCTTCACCACTGTGCAAACGCGCCCCGTGGCGCGTTTTAAGTTGGGGGATTAAGTCCCCTTGAATCCTGAGGGTCCCCAGAGTCCAACTAGCCCACCATATACCTCCAAAGCGCCACAGAGCTGCGTTGCAGAGAGGTGTAAAAAGGGGTGTGGCCTCTCTACACGTCTCTGCAAGGCAGCCCCCTGGCGCATACTGGAGGTTCCTGGTGGGGCTAGTTGGCCCCCAGGGACCCCCAGTATTCAAGGTGAATTTGTTCCCCTCTGCAAACGCGCCAGGGGCGCGTTTGCAGAGTGGTGAAGTAAGGGGCGGGGCCTGCGGGCCCGATCGTTTTTTGTTTTTTGGTCCTCTGAAGGGGGCTGTGTGGCCCCCCTTCCTTTTTTCTGTTTTTGGGCCCTGGGGACCCCATCCCCCAGGGCCTTACCCCTTTTTTTAATTACCAAAAAAAAAAAAAAACGGGAAGGGGGCCGCGTGGCCCCCCTTCCCTTGGCCTGTATTGGCCCCGGGGACCCCATCCCCCGGGGCATGGCCTCTTTATTTATTATTTTGAGGGGGCAGCGTGGCCCCCTCCTCTGGCCATTTTAAGGCCCCGGGGACCCCATCCCCGGGGCTGGCCTTTCTATTTTAAATTTTTTTTTATTTTTTCCTTTTTTGGGGAGGGTGGCCGCGTGCCACCCCTCCCGGGCCACTACTTGCCCCGGGGACCCCATCCCCCGGGGCTGGCCCTCTCCGTTGGGGACTGTGGGGGGTCCCCAATCCCCCACAGTCCCGCCGGCTCCCCGCGTCCCTTGGGAGCCGGCATTGCTGTTCCACATGGGGAGCAGCTGACATGCTGCTCCCCATGTGGAAAAGCAATCGCTTTGGATATTGGAAGAGAGAGCAGGTTTCCCTGCTCTCTCTTCCAATATCCAAAGCAGTTTGCTATGGCAGGACGGGAGCCGCGAGGCTCCCGTCCTGCCATAGCAAACTACAGTGTCCCGGGGGTAGGCACCCGGGACACTGCAGGAGCTGGCCCTGGGGGTGGTGGTCCCCAGGGCCATCAAGGGCTCCAGGAGGGGGCCGCGCGGCCCCCTCCAATTCAGTTCAAAGCCCCGGGAGGTGGTGGTCCCCGGGGCTCTGGAGTCCGTAACGGACCCCCATATTTAAATGTTTAGTGCCCCGGGGAGGTGGCGGTCCCCGGGCGTGTGGGGGGCTGGAGCCCCCCACACAGGTTTTGTCATTATTTTTAAAAAAGCCCCGGGAGGTGGTGGTCCTCGGGGCTGCGGGAGGGCTCAGAGCCCTCCCGCACCATTTTTTTAAAAGCCCGGGGGGTGGCGGTCTCCAGGGCTTGGGGGCCCTTTGAGGCCCCCACACATTAAATTATCCCCCACCATGCCCCCGGGACTTGGGCCACCCGGGGCCAATTAACATCGAGCGCGGAGACCGCGCTTCGATTTTTTCCGGCAGGATTCGCGCACCCTGAGCGCATCCTGCCGATTTAAAAAAAAAAAAAAAAAAAAAAATTTTTGCCCAGGGGGTCCTTGTGGGACCCCCTGAGCAAACCTAGGGGGTCAGGGTGTTTCTACCCTGCCCCCTTTGTGCGCTTTGCGCACTTGTTTCTGTCCCTCGGTTCTACCGAGGGACAAAATGGCTGCCAACATTTCCTGAATCGGAATGTTGACAGCCAATTAAAATGCAGCTCGTGATCGGGACGGTGTGCGCAGGGTGCGCTGAGGGTGCGCGAATCCTCCGTGCCCATAGATATATATGTACTTTTACTTTTTGATTTTCTCAGCAACTACTGAACGGATTTACACCATTTAACAAAAAGGGTTCTTTCTGAACCAAGAACTACCTCTTTGCCAAATTTGGTGTAATTCCGTTCAGCAGTTCGGGCTGTAGCCGTGTCTAAAGTTTCCTATGGGAAAATGCATGGGGAAAACGCGTTTTGGGACCCCCTTTTTCTCGGCCCCGCTTGACGTATCACCCCGAGACTTTCAGGGTAGGAGCGGACCGGAGCGCCCCACGAAGTTTGAAAATTTCGCGAAGATACGTCAACCGGCAAGAGAGTTATTTCAAATAGAATGTCGCGGATTTCCTATGGATAATAGGTTGTAACTATAACTATCTACTGGCGACCGCCAGTAGATAATATATATATATATATATATTCACTGAAAAAACCATAGGTTTTAGGGACAGTTATAGTTAGTTGGACATTGCACTCGTACAAAACCCGTGAAATTCCCCTGTTATAGTTAGTTCAGCTAACTATAACTCGCGCCCCCGCAATGCACTGCTGATGACGTCACATATTACATCACTCATGACATGGTCAGTGACATCACTGATGACATCACTGATGACATCACTGATGACATCTCAAATGACATCACTGATGACATCATCCAGTGACTGTGTGTTTCTGTAAAGTTTAAATATGTTTAATATATAGGGAAAGGTGTATTGAAGAATGAGTGGGTGTATAAGTGTCTGAATGGATGATTTAGTACTTGAGTGACTGACTCTACAAGTGAGTGATTAAACGTATCTTACTGAATGCATGGGTTAGTGACTAAACTGTGTGAATGTCTGTATCCGTCTGTTTGTTGGTGTGTAAGTGGATGCATGGATTTGCGAATAGCTACATGAGTGTCTATATGGGTTATTGATTGGTTCTCTGAGTATCTGTATGGCTGCCTGAGTGTTTGTGTGAGTGGAGTGTGTGTGACTCTATACATAGATGTGTGAGTGGGTGATTCACTGGGTGCATGATTTCAAGAGTGCATCTGTGATGGACTGCTTGGGTGGGTGAGTGTGTGTATGGGTGTGTTAGTGAGTGAATGTATATCTCAGTGGTACATGTGCGAGTAACTACATATGTAAAAGGCAGTATATATGTGTGTTAGAGTATTTAAATGGCTATAAGTGAGAGTGTGTTATTGTGAGAGTGGCTGTATGGATGCGTGTGTGCTTGTATCAGTTATTGTATAAGAGCGTAAGAATGTGCTAGTATTTGTATGAGTAAGTGAGCTGGTGTGTGTATAACTGTATAGGTGAGTAAATGGGTGTGTGATTAATTTTTTGCATGACTGACTAGGTGTGTGAGTACCTCTATGGATGAGTGGCGGTGTGTGAGTATTTATATAGGTGTATGAGTGCATATGATAGTCCTGTACTGAGTGACTGTAAGTATGAGTGACTGTACAGGTGAGTGAGTGGATGTGTGTGTAGACCTAAGAATCAGTGAGTGGGTATGTAGTTTTTGGTGTTGGAGTGTCTATGGTTTTGAGAATGGCAGTCTGTAATTTAGAGTGGGTGTATCAAAAGTTATATTAGGGTGTGAGAAGATGCATGAAATTATCACATGGATGATGTCATCAGTGATGTCATCAGTGATGTCACTGACCATGTCATGAGTGATGTAATATGTGACGTCATCAGCAGTGCATTGAGGGGCGCGAGTTATAGTTAGCTGAACTAACTATAACAGGGGAATTTCACGGGTTTTGTACGAGTGCAATGTCCAACTAACTATAACTGTCCCTAAAACCTATGGTTTTTTCAGTGAATTTCAAAGGTTTTTTAAATGCTAATTTCTAACTATAACGTGTCTGAAACCTATGGTTTTTTTAGTGAATTTCAAAGGTTTTTTAAATGCTAGTTTCTAACTATGCCAACAGAGGTAGGACATGTGAAGAAAGAAGAAAAAATGCACAGAAAGAAGCAAAAGATGTGCAGAAAGAACCAACAGAGAAGCAGAAAGAGGCCTTGTTGCAAAATCATCCTGTGCCCACAACTTTTTCAGACGGGTACTGGTGGTAACTGACTCTGACTAACCAGAGCCAGTGCGCGTTTGCACAGTGGTGAAGGGAGGGGGCCTGAGGTGACATGTGTGCAAACGCGCCCCGTGGCGCGTTTTAAGTTGCGGGATTAAGTCCACTTGAATCCTGAGGGTCCCTGGGGCCCAACTAGCCCCCCAGGTACCTACAGTTAGACCACAGAGCTGAGTTGCAGAGAGGCGTTCCGAGGCCACGCACCTTTTTTCACCTCTCTGCAACGCAACTCTGTTGTGCTTACTGAAGGTACCTGGTGGGCTAGTTGGCCCCAGGATTCAAAGGGAATTATCTCCCCAACTTAAAACGCACCACAGGGCGTGTTTGCGCACATGTCACCTGAGGCCCCGCCCCTCCCTTCACCACTGTGCAAACGCGCCCCGTGGTGCGTTTTAAGTTGGGGGATTAGGTCACCTTGAATCCTGAGAGTCCTTGGGGCCCAACTAGCCCACCAGGTACTTCCAGTAAGCACCACAGGTCTGCGTTGCAACGCCTGTAACAAATTGTGCAGTTGTGTTTAGGTAGTGAAGAGGGTCGTGCTGGGGGTAGTATTTTAGGGTTTAGGGTAGTGCAGTGGTGTTTGTGTAGTGTAGGGGGTCATGCTGGGGGTAGATTTAGGGTTTAGGGTAGTGCAGTGGTGTTTGGGTAGTGTAGGGAGTCGTGCTGGGGGAGTGTTTTAGGGTTTAGGGTAGTACAGTGGTGTTTGGGTAGTGTAGGGGTCGTGCTGGGGTTAGTGTTTTAGGGTTTTAGGGTTTAGGGTAGTGCAGTGGTGTTTGGGTAGTGTAGGGGATACTGCTGGGGGTAGTGTTTTAGGGTTTAGGGTAGTGCAATGGTGTTTGGGTAGTGTAGGGGGTACTGCTGGGGGTAGTGTTTTAGGGTTTAGGTTAGTGCAGTGGTGTTTGGGTAGCGTAGGGGGTACTGCTGGGGGTAGTGTTTTATGGTTTAGGGTAGTGCAGTGGTGTTTGGGTAGTGTAGGGGTTCGTGCTGGGGTAGTTTTTAGGGTTTAGGGTAGTGCAGTGGTGTTTGTGTAGTGTAGGAGGTCGTGTTTTAGGGTTTAGGGTAGTGCAGTGGTCTTTGGGTAGTGTAGGGAGTTGTGCGGGCGGTAGTGTTTTAGGGATTAGGGTAGTGCATTGGTATTTGGGTAGTGTAGGGGGTCATGCGGGGGTAGTGTTTTAGGGTTTAGGGCAGTGCAGTGGTGTTTAGGTAGTGTAGGGGTCGTGCTGGGGGAGTGTTTTAGGGTTTAGGGCAATGCAGTGGTGTTCGGGTAGTGTAGGGGGTCGTGCTGGGGGAGTGTTTTAGGGTTTAGGGCAGTGCAGTCGTGTTCGGGTAGTGTAGGGGTCTTGCTGGGGGAGAATTTTAGGGTTTAGCGTAGTGCAGTGGTGTTCGGGTAGTGTAGGGGTCATGCTGGGGGTAGTGTTCTAGGGTTTAGGGCAGTGCAGTGGTGTTCGGGCAGTGTAGGGGTCGTGCTGGGGGTGGTGTTTTAGGGTTTAGGGCAGTGCAGTGGTGTTCGGGCAGTGTAGGGGTCGTGCTGGGGGTGGTGTTTCAGGGTTTAGGGCAGTGCAGTGGTGTTCAGCCAGTGTAGTGGGTCATGTAGGGGGTGGTGTTTCAGGGTTTAGGGCAGTGCAGTGGTGTTCGGGCAGTGTAGGGGGTCGTGCAGGGGTGGTGTTTCAGGGTTTAGGGCAGTGGTGTTCGGGCAGTGTAGGGGGTCATGCTGGGGGTGGTGTTTCAGGGTTTGGGGCGGTGCAGTGGTGTTCGAGCAGTAAAGGGGGTCATGCTGGGGGTGGTGTTTCAGGGTTTAGGGCAGTGCAGTGGTGTTCGGGCAGTGTAGGGGGCGGTGCAGGGGGTGGTGTTTCAGGGTTTAGGGCAGTGCAGTGGTGTTCGGGCAGTGTAGGGGGTGGTGTTTCAGGGTTTATGGCAGTGCAGTGGTGTTCGGGCAGTGTAGGGGGTCGTGCAGGGGGTGGTGTTTCAGGGTTTAGGGCAGTGCAGTGGTGTTCGGGCAGTGTAGGGGCGGTGCAGGGGTGGTGTTTCAGGGTTTAGGGCAGTACAGTGGTGTTCGGGCATTGTAGGGGTGGTGCTGGGGCTGGTGTTTCAGGGTTTAGGGCAGTGCAGTGGTGTTAGGGCAGTGTAGGGGTCGTGCTGGGGCTGGTGTTTCAGGGTTTAGGGTAGTGCAGTGGTGTTCGGGCAGTGTAGGGGTCGTGCTGGGGCTGGTGTTTCAGGGTTTAGGGCAGTGCAGTGGTGTTCGGGCAGTGTAGGGGTCATCCTGGGGCTGGTGTTTCAGGGTTTAGGGCAGTGCAGTGGTGTTCGGGCAGTGTAGGGGTCT
Organism: Calotriton arnoldi; assembly: GCA_963921515.1. NCBI lineage: Eukaryota > Metazoa > Chordata > Amphibia > Caudata > Salamandridae > Calotriton > Calotriton arnoldi. The sequence goes on along the minus strand of CAWUFW010019740.1, from coordinate 10,967 downwards.
TGCTGGGGCTGGTGTTTCAGGGTTTAGGGCAGTGCAGTTGTGTTCGGGCAGTGTAGGGGGTCGTGCTGGGGGTGGTGTTTCAGGGTTTAGGGCAGTGCAGTGGTGTTCGGGCAGTGTAGGGGGTCGTGCTGGGGCTAGTGTTTCAGGGTTTAGGGCAGAGCAATGGTGCTCAGGCAGTGTAGGGGGTTGTGCTGGGGGTGATGTTTCAGGGTTTAGGGCAGTGCAGTGATGTTAGGTCAGTGTAGGGGGTCGTGCTGGGGTGGTGTTTCAGGGTTTAGGGCAGTGCAGTGGTGTTCCGGCAGTGTAGGGGGTCGTGCAGGGGGTGGTGTTTCAGGGTTTAGTGCAGTGGTGTTCGGGCAGTGTAGGGGGTCGTGCTGGGGTGGTGTTTCAGGGTTTAGGGCAGTGCAGTGGTGTTCGGGCAGTGTAGGGTGTCATGCTGAGGGATGGTGTTTCAGGGTTTAGGGCAGTGCAGTAGTGTTTGGGCAGTGTAGGGGGTCGTGCAGGGGTGGTGTTTCGGGGTTTAGGGCAGTGCAGTGGTGTTCGGCCAGTGTAGGTAGTCTTGCTGGGGGTGGTGTTTCAGGGTTTAGGGCAGTGCAGTAGTTTTCGGGCAGTGTAGGCGGTCGTGCTGGGGCTGGTGTTTCAGGGTTTAGGGCAGTGCAGTGGTTTTCGGGCAGTGTACGGGGTTGTGCTGGGGCTGGTTTTTCAGGGTTTAGGGCAGTGCAGTGGTGTGCGGGCAGTGTACGGGGTTGTGCTGGGGCTGGTGTTTCAGGGTTTAGGGCGGTGCAGTGGTGTTTGTGTAGTGTAGGGGTCATGTTTTAGGGTAGTGCAGTGGTGTTTGGGTAGTGTAGGGGGTCATGCTGGTGGTAGTGTTTTAGGATTTAGGTTAGTGCAGTGGTGTTTGGGTAGTGTAGGGGTCGTGCTGGGGGTAGTGTTTTAGGGTTTAGGATAGTGCAGTGGTGCTTGTGTAGTGTAGGGGGTCGTGCTGGGGGTAGTGTTTTAGGGTTTAAGGTAGTGCAGTGGTATTTTTGTAGTGTAGGGGGGTCATGTTTTAAGATGCAATGCTCCAATACCTGACCAGTCTGCACTACATAAAACTGCAAAAAAACTAAAAATAAAAAGTGTTTTGCACACTTTTGTCATTGGGCTACATGTGGGCTACATCTGGGTAATATTTGTGCTACATTTGGGCTCTTTTTCACTGGTGGCCATCTTGGAAGACTTCTTTGTTATGAAGTTTCCTAATTTCCTCATTTACTACAGTCTCCTCAGTAGGAAATGCTTTCAGTTTTTTACTTTGATTCCATCAAGAAGGCATTCAGATGTGTCTCACATCTGCCATAAATTCAGAATGTTAGCACTCTAGTTGCTCATTAGATCACTGGAGTAAAGCTACTGCTCACCAGGGAGTTAACTGGTAGTCTGCTGCTGGTATTGAAAGTGATTGTTTCAGTCTGCATGTCAGAATTTTCTAATGAAATAGAAGAGGATTTGAGATCTCACTTAAAACATGCCCTAATTTTTCTTTCTGCAGCACTAACCATAATTTCTATTTTCAAAAAGAACCCCTCATTTTGTTCCTTTTTAAATTAAATGTTTAAGTGTTACCGGTTTATTCCAATCAAGATGGCTTCAGGTGTGCCATACTTTTGTCATAAGTAAGGCTGTTAGCGCTCTAGTTGTTCTTTAGAACACTCTGGGAAGCTGCAGTAGAACACAAAGGAATCAACTGACAGTCTCTGCCCTTGTTGGATGTACAAGCGGGGGCCGAGAAAAAAGGGGGGTCCCAAAACGCGTTTTCCCCATTCATTTTTCCATAGGAACCTTTAGTCGCAGCTACAGCCCGAACTGCTGAACGGAATTATACCAAATTTGGCAAAGAGGTAGCCCTTGGTTCAGTGTCGTGCCTTTTGCTTAAATGGTGTAAATCCGTTCAGTAGTTCCTGAGAAAATCAAAAGTAAAGTCACATATATATCTGGGCGGAGCCTAACCACACATGTCATCGTGAGATCTGATTGGCTGTCAGCACTTCATCCTGGAATTGCTGGCAGCCATCTTGGGACCAATATAAATGATAGTACCTCATTGAAATGCATTGTAGTGAATAGAAGATTTTGAGGGTCACCAAAAGGAGAACTATAAAGGTTAGTTACATTAGAATTTATTTGTTGATGGTACCATACTAATTTTAGGAATTGTGGTGTATTCTAAGGTGATTTTACCATGTGAAAAACCTTCTGCTGGGATATCATGAATCATGTTTGAGAGAACACTATTTTCTCATGCTTGTCCCATGGAGGTTTGGAAGGTGCTCCAGAAGCTAAAATGAGAGCATATTTTCTGTAAATTCACATTATCTTTCTCACTCATGTGAGAATGAAGTCTGACATTCTCAGTAAAACATGTACATCCAACAAGGGCAGAGACTGTCAGTTGATTCCTTTGTGTTCTACTGCAGCTTCCCAGAGTGTTCTAAAGAACAACTAGAGTGCTAACAGCCTTACTTATGACAAAAGTATGGCACACCTGAAGCCATCTTGATTGGAATAAACTGGTAACACTTAAACAATTTAATTTAAAAAGGAACAAAATTATGGGGTTCATTTTGTCATAGAAATTATGGTTAGTGCTGTAGAAAGAAAAATTAGGACATGTTTCAAGTGTGATCTCAAATATCTTCCTGTTATATTTCAACAGGAGCAGCCTGCCAGGTGATGCCTTTGTGTTCTACTGCAGCTTATTCCAGAAGTGTGCCATACTTTTGTCATAAGTAAGGCTGTTAGCACTCTAGTTGTTCTTTAGAACACTCTGGGAAGCTGCAGTAGAACACAAAGGAATCAACTGACAGTCTCTGCCCTTGTTGGATGTACATGTTTTACTGAGAATGTCAGACTTCATTCTCACATGAGTGAGAAAGATAATGTGAATTTACAGAAAATATGCTCTCATTTTAGCTTCTGGAGCACCTTCCAAACCTCCATGGGACAAGCATGAGAAAATAGTGTTCTCTCAAACATGATTCATGATATCCCAGCAGAAGGTTTTCACATGGTAAAATCACCTTAGAATACACCACAATTCCTAAAATTAGTATGGTACCATCAACAAATAAATTCTAATGTAACTAAAGCCTGTTATCACCCTTTATAGTTCTCCTTTTGGTGACCCTCAAAATCTTCTATTCACTACAATGCATTTCAATGAGGTACTATCATTTATATTGGTCCCAAGATGGCTGCCAGCAATTCCAGGATGAAGTGCTGACAGCCAATCAGATCTCACGATGACATGTGTGGTTAGGCTCCGCCCAGATATATATGTGACTTTACTTTTGATTTTCTCAGGAACTACTGAGCGGATTTACACCATTTAAGCAAAAGGCACGACACTGAACCAAGGGCTACCTCTTTGCCAAATTTGGTGTAATTCCGTTCAGCAGTTCGGGCTGTAGCTGCGACTAAAGGTTCCTATGGAAAAATGAATGGGGAAAACGCGTTTTGGGACCCCCTTTTCTCGGCCCCACTTGACGTATCACCCCGAGACTTTCAGGATAGGAAGCGGACCGGAGCGCCCCAACAAGTTGGAAACTTTCGCGAAGGTTCGTCAACCGGCGCTAACGTTATTTCAAATAGAATGTCGCGGATTTCCTATGGATAATAGGTTTTAACTATAACTATCTACTGGCGACCGCCAGTAGATAATATATATATATATATACATGAAAGTGATCCTGGTTTACTGATGTATTTTGCCATAGATAGGGTTCCCCCGAACATACTAGGAGGTAATAGAACTATTAACCTAAAACGTCTGGAATCTAGATACATTTTGGATTTGAATACCAAATTTCCTAATGGGTTGAATAGGGATGAAGAGCTAGAAGTACATTTGGGGTGAAGGGTTGCCTCACCATCTCCCCATTCCCCACACATTCTATATTGCTGTACCTTACCTATGGTTCTTACGGTTTTTGCGGTTTTTACTGTTTTCACTGTTTTTACCGAGCCCTTGGGGTTGTTACCTGATATAAATAGATTTTATAATTGCACCAGAGCACCTTATTTTCTAAGCACCTTGGACATCTTGCACTGAGTCTCTTTATGAATGTAACCTGATTTGCATCTATACTGTGATTGAGGATATTAATAGGAAGGATTCCCCATTAATGACTTTTTGCACTGGACACTTTAAGTATCCCGGTAAAAAAATTGAAAAATGATACATTAAATGTTATTGATTAAATCTTAGGGAATGATTGGATTAATAGATATGCTGGTATTGTTGACATAAATTGATTACAAAGGATCTATATAGATAACTTATTCTAAGAGGATTGATCAATTTGATGTTTTTAGCATGATAATTATCCATATTTATTCCTCTATTTTAGGATTCACAAATGTACTATATGTGTTGAATTTCCAAAATGAATTGAATATCTAGAGGCTGTTGCATATGGCACACTGCTACTGTAAATTTGCACTTTTTGCACCTTATATAAGCAACAACAAGAAGTTTTGTATATGCAGAGTTAAGTTATTGTATCTGTATGAATAATTAAGTTAATGTTTGATATTCTATCAATTGATTATTTGGATGCAATGAATTTGAGGGTGTGATATTTTGATCATGATATTTTGGAATAAGGAATGCTTGGAAGTGTCTTTATCAAATATGTTGCTTCAAACTAGACTGGGGCATTGGCCAAAGAATGTGAGAATGAACTATGATGCTCCGAATTAGATTAGTGCAAAAGAAACAATTGACCCACGTCTGGGCATACCCATCCCACTTAGGGCGTCAAGTGCAAAAGAAACAATTGATGAACGGAATACTGGACAATGCAAACATTCACCCCCAGTCACAAGGATCTGGGTTAAATCCATCATTCTTTTGTTCACCACACCACCCCAGTTTGGATCCAGCCATATGCAAATCAGTCTTGACCCTGTTCCTTGTGGGAACAGTCCAGCCCGAACTGCCAAGCCAGGTCCTCCCTGGTCCGGAAACAAGCATCCTGGGACAGGTTTCAGGGCATCACCCTTCATCAGCCTGGCTAGCTTAAATCCAGTGGTGTAGTGAGCACGGAATCCACGTCTGGGCATACCCTTCCCACTGAGGGCGACAAGTGCAAAAGAAACAATTGATGGACGGAATGCTGGACAGTGCAAACATTCACCCCCAGTCACTAAGGATCTGGGTTAAATCCATCATTCTTTTGCTCACCACACCACCCCAGTTTGGACCCAGCCATATGCAAATCAGTCTTGACCTTGTTCCTTGTGGGAACAGTCCAGCCCGAACTGCCAAGCCAGGTCCTCCCTGGACAGGAAACACGCATCCTGGGACCGGTTTCAGGGCATCACCCTTCATCAGCACGGCTAGCTTGAATCCAGTGGTGTATTGAGCATGGGACCCACGTCTGGGCATACCCTTCCCAATTAGGGCGACAAGTGCAAATGAAACAATTGATGGACGGAATGCTGGACAATGCAAACATTCACCCCCAGTCACAAGGATCTGGGTTAAATCCATCATTATTTTGCTCACCACACCACCCCAGTTTGGACCCAGCCATATGCAAATCAGTCTTGACCCTGTTCCTTGTGGGAACAGTCCAGCCCGAACTGCCAAGCCAGGTCCTCCCTGGACCGGAAACAAGCATCCTGGGACCGGTTTCAGGGCATCACCCTTCATCAGCCAGGCTAGCTTGAATCCAGTGGTGTAGTGAGCACAGGACCCACGTCTGGGCATACCCTTCCCACTTAGGGCGACAAGTGCAAAAGAAACAATTGATGGACGGAATGCTGGACAATGCAAACATTTACCCCCAGTCACAAGGATCTGGGTTAAATCCATCATTCTTTTGCTCACCACACCACCCCAGTTTGGATCCAGCCATATGCAAATCAGTCTTGACCCTGTTCCTTGTGGGAACAGTCCAGCCCGAACTGCCAAGCCAGGTCCTCCCTGGACCGGAAACAAGCATCCTGGGACCGGTTTCAGGGCATCACCCTTCATCAGCCAGGCTAGCTTGAATCCAGTGGTGTATTGAGCATGGGACCCACGTCTGGGCATACCCTTCCCACTTAGGGCGACAAGTGCAAAAGAAACAATTGATGGACGGAATGCTGGACAATGCAAATATTCACCCCCAGTCACAAGGATCTGGGTTAAATCCATCATTCTTTTGCTCACCACACCACCCCAGTTTGGACCCAGCCATATGCAAATCAGTCTTGACCCTGTTCCTTGTGGGAACAGTCCAGCCCGAACTGCCAAGCCAGGTCCTCCCTGGACCGGAAACAAGCATCCTGGGACCGGTTTCAGGGCATCACCCTTCATCAGCCAGGCTAGCTTGAATCCAGTGGTGTAGTGAGCACGGGACCCACGTCTGGGCATACCCATCCCACTTAGGGCGACAAGTGCAAAAGAAACAATTGATGGACGGAATGCTGGACAATGCAAATATTCACCCCCAGTCACAAGGATCTGGGTTAAATCCATCATTCTTTTGCTCACCACACCACCCCAGTTTGGACCCAGCCATATGCAAATCAGTCTTGACCCTGTTCCTTGTGGGAACAGTCCAGACCGAACTGCCAAGCCAGGTCCTCCCTGGACCGGAAACAAGCATCCTGGGACCGGTTTCAGGGTATCACCCTTCATCAGCCAGGCTAGCTTGAATCCAGTGGTGTAGTGAGCACGGGACCCATGTCTGGGCATACCCATCCCACTTAGGGCGACAAGTGCAAAAGAAACAATTGATGTACGGAATGCTGGACAATGCAGACATTCACCCACAGTCACAAGGATTTGGGTTAAATCCATCGTTCTTTTGCTCACCTCACCACCCCAGTTTGGACCCAGCCATATGCAAATCAGTCTTGACCCTGTTCCTTGTGGGAACAGTCCAGCCCGAACTGCCAAGCCAGGTCCTTCCTGGACCGGAAACAAGCATCCTGGGACCGGTTTCAGGGCATCACCCTTCATCAGCCAGGCTAGCTTGAATCCAGTGGTGAAGTGAGCACGGGACCCACGTCTGGGCATACCCTTCCCAATTAGGGCGACAAGTGCAAAAGAAACAATTGATGGACGGAATGCTGGACAATGCAAACATTCACCCCCAGTCACAAGGATCTGGGTTAAATCCATCATTCTTTTGCTCACCACACCAGTTGGACCCAGCCATCTGCAACTCAGTCTTGACCCTGTTCCTTGTGGGAACAGTCCAGCCCGAACTGCCAAGCCAGTTCCTTCCTGGACCGGAAACAAGCATCCTGGGACCAGTTTCAGGGCATCACCCTTCATCAGCCAGGCTAGCTTGAATCCAGTGGTGTAGTGAGCACAGGACCCACATCTGGGCATACCCTTCCCACTTAGGGCGACAAGTGCAAAAGAAAAAATTGATGGACGGAATGCTGGACAATGCAAACATTCACCCCCAGTCACAAAGATCTGGGTTAAATCCACATTCGTTTGCTCACCACACCACCCCAGTATGGACCCAGCCATATGCAAATCAGTCTTGACCCTGTTCCTTGTGGGAACAGTCCAGCCCGAACTGCCAAGCCAGGTCCTCCCTGGACAGGAAACACGCATCCTGGGACTGGTTTCAGGGCATCACCCTTCATCAGCCAGGCTAGCTTGAATCCAGTGGTGTATTGAGCATGGGACCCACGTCTGGGCATACCCTTCCCACTTAGGGCGACAAGTGCAAAAGAAACAATTGATGGACGGAATGCTCGACAATGCAAACATTCACCCCCAGTCACAAGGATCTGGGTTAAATCCATCATTCTTTTGCTTACCACACCACCCCAGTTTGGACCCAGCCATATGCAAATCAGTCTTGACCCTGTTCCTTGTGGGAACAGTCCAGCCCGAACTGCCAAGCCAGGTCCTCCATGGACCGGAAACACGGATCCTGGGACCGGTTTCAGGGCATCACCCTTCATCAGCCAGGCTAGCTTGAATCCAGTGGTGTAGTGAGCATGGGATCCACGTCTGGGCATACCCTTCCCACTTAGGGCCACAAGTGCAAAAGAAACAATTGATGGACGGAATGCTGGACAATGCAAACATTCACCCCCAGTCACAAAGATCTGGGTTAAATCCATCATTCTTTTGCTCACCACACCACCCCAGTTTGGACCCAGCCATATGCAAATCAGTCTTGACCCTGTTCCTTGTGGGAACAGTCCAGCCCGAACTGCCAAGCCAGGTTCTCCCTGGACCGGAAACAAGCATCCTGGGACCGGTTTCAGGGCATCACCCTTCATCAGCCAGGCTAGCTTGAATCCAGTGGTGTAGTGAGCACAGGACCCACGTCTGTGCATACCCTTCCCACTTAGGGCGACAAGTGCAAAAGAAACAATTGATGGACAGAATGCTGGACAATGCAAACATTCACCCCCAATCACAAGGATCTGGGTTAAATCCATCATTCTTTTGCTCACCACACCACCCCAGTTTGGACCCAGCCATATGCAAATCAGTCTTGACCCTGTTCCTTGTGGGAACAGTCCAGCCCGAACTGCCAAGCCAGGTCCTCCCTGGACCGGAAACACTCATCCTGGGACCGGTTTTAGGGCATCACCCTTCATCAGCCAGGCTAGCTTGAATCCAGTGGTGTATTGAGCATGGGACCCACGTCTGGGCATACCCTTCCCACTTAGGGCGACAAGTGCAAAAGAAACAATTGATGGACGGAATGCTGGACAATGCAAATATTCACCCCCAGTCACAAGGATCTGGATTAAATCCATCATTCTTTTGCTCACCACACCACCCCAGTTTGGACCCAGCCATATGCAAATCAGTCTTGACGCTTTTCATTTTGGGAACAGTCCAGCCCGAACTGCCAAGCCAGGTCCTTCCTGGACCGGAAACAAGCATCCTGGGGCCGGTTTCAGGGCATCACCCTTCATCAGCCAGGCTAGCTTGAATCCAGTGGTGTAGTGAGCATGGGATCCACCTCTGGGCATACCCTTCCCACTTAGGGCCACAAGTGCAAAAGAAACAATTGATGGACGGATTGCTGGACAATGCAAACATTCACCCCCAGTCACAAAGATCTGGGTTAAATCCATCATTCTTTTGCTCACCACACCACCCCAGTTTGGACCCAGCCATATGCAAATCAGTCTTGACCCTGTTCCTTGTGGGAACAGTCCAGCCCGAACTGCCAAGCCAGGTTCTCCCTGGACCGGAAACAAGCATCCTGGGACCGGTTTCAGGGCATCACCCTTCATCAGCCAGGCTAGCTTGAATCCAGTGGTGTAGTGAGCACAGGACCCACGTCTGTGCATACCCTTCCCACTTAGGCGACAAGTGCAAAGAAACAATTGATGGACGGAATGCTAGACAATGCAAACATTCACCCCCAATCACAAGGATCTGGGTTAAATCCATCATTCTTTTGCTCACCACACCACCCCAGTTTGGACCCAGCCATATCCAAATCAGTCTTGACCCTGTTCCTTGTGGGAACAGTCCAGCCCGAACTGCCAAGCCAGGTCCTCCCTGGACCGGAAACACTCATCCTGGGACCGGTTTTAGGGCATCACCCTTCATCAGCCAGGCTAGCTTGAATCCAGTGGTGTATTGAGCATGGGACCCACGTCTGGGCATACCCTTCCCACTTAGGGCGACAAGTGCAAAAGAAACAATTGATGCACGGAATGCTGGACAATGCAAATATTCACCCCCAGTCACAAGGATCTGGGTTAAATCCATCATTCTTTTGCTCACCACACCACCCCAGTTTGGACCCAGCCATATGCAAATCAGTCTTGACGCTGTTCCTTGTGGGAACAGTCCAGCCCGAACTGCCAAGCCAGGTCCTTCCTGGACCGGAAACAAGCATCCTGGGACCGGTTTCAGGGCATCACCCTTCATCAGACAGGCTAGCTTGAATCCAGTGGTGTAGTGAGCACAGGACCCATGTCTAGGCATACCCTTCCCACTTAGGGCGACAAGTGCAAAAGAAACAATAGATGGACGGAATGCTGGACAATGAAAACATTCACCCCCAGTCACAAGGATCTGGGTTAAATCCATCATTCTTTTGCTCACCACACCACCCCAGTTTGGACCCAGCCATATGCAAATCAGTCTTGACCCTGTTCCTTGTGGGAACAGTCCAGCCCGAACTGCCAAGCCAGGTCTTCCCTGGACCGGAAAGAAGCATCCTGGGACACGTTTCAGGGCATCACCCTTCATCAGCCAGGCTAGCTTGAATCCAGTGGTGTAGTGAGCACGGGACCTACGTCTGGGCATACCCTTCCCACTTAGGGCGACAATTGCAAAAGAAACAATTGATGGACGGAATGCTGGACAATGCAAACATTCACCCCCAGTCACAAGGATCTGGGTTAAATCCATCATTCTTTTGCTCACCACACCACCCCAGTTTGGACCCAGCCATATGCAAATCAGTCTTGACCCTGTTCCTTGTGGGAACAGTCCAGACTGAACTGCCAAGCCAGGTCCTCCCTGGACCGGAAACACGCATCCTGGGACCGGTTTCAGGGCATCACCCTTCATCAGCCAGGCTAGCTTGAATCCAATTTTGTAGTGAGCATGGGACCCACGTCTGGGCATACCCTTCCCACTTAGGGTGACAAGTGCCAAAGAAACAATTGATGGACGGAATGCTGGACAATGCAAACATTCACCCCCAGTCACAAGGATCTGGGTTAAATCCATCATTCTTTTGCTCACCACACCACCCCAGTTTGGACCCATCCATATGCAAATCAGTCTTGACCCTGTTCCTTGTGGGGAACAGTCCAGCCCGAACTGCCAAGCCAGGTCCTCCCTGGACCGGAAACAAGCATCCTGGGACCGGTTTCAGGGCATCACCCTTCATCAGCCAGGCTAGCTTGAATACAATGGTACAGTGGTATAGTGAGCACGGGACCCATGTCTGGGCATACCCTTCCCACTTAGGGCAACAAGTGCAAAA